>APFE031502077.1:25751-107421 GCA_000404065.3 Pinus taeda | reverse complement strand
ATAGAATTACGTCGATTGGCATAAAATGAAATATAGTTAAGGATTACAATGAATGACACCCTTTGAAAAATGCATCCTTAACTGCAATATTGAATAGCCATTTAAACTGTCAATTGTGGTGAATATCATCATAAATGCCCATCACGTCGCCCATATGCCAAATGATTGTTTCAAGCGTGCCTTAAAATTTATTGATTAGGGGTCAATGATAAATCATTGATTAGCGATCAGGAGTGTCAAAGGGAAGGCTTTTAAGAGTTGCTTTAAATATCTCTAATCATCGAAAGGTGATACAATATAATGCATGCAGACATTCTTAATATATTTTTTCTTTTCGAGATGTGTGCCCAATTAATAGATCAGAGTCGGGATTTGACATGGTTTCTCTTATATTTTTCGTGTGACTCTGTCAAGTGCTAATCGTCGATTACAATTTAACTTTATTGCATCGGAGAAATTGACTAGGCTTTGCTCATATGTCCCTTTATTAATGACATGGCCGAGTCGCCGATTGCCGATTTTATTTATCGCGTCGGAGGAATTGATGGCCTTTGCTTTATTGTGCGTTGGCATTTTTTCCCCAATTTGCCGATATCATTACCTTTTTGGATCGGAGGATTGGGTGATGTTGTTTTTGTGTGTTTCTTTTAATATTGCGATATGCAATCTCCAATCGCTTTATCGCAATATAGAATGATTTTTTTAGTATTATAAAGGAACACTTTATTTCTTATTTAAAAGGTTGTATAAAATGATTTATTCACATTGGGGCTTTTAACAAGGATTTTTTTTTTATGATTAGGTACATACCATTTTATTCACACATCTAACTAAGTTTATTTTTTGAGGGACCCATTTCATATTAACATTTTGTATAAAAAATTGTATGAAATGGGGGGTTGTTGTACAACACAACACCTCATAAAGCTTGTAAAAAATAAAGAGGCATTTGCATGTAATGGTGTGTAAAAGTGACAAAAAAAACTTTGTTTTGCATTTGTAAAAGGCAGTAGTCACTCTTGGACATGAAACCCCATCACTTTTCATGTTTGGGTCGGGAAATCCATTTGTTACTCAGTTGACCATACCTCATTTGAAAGTATTCAATTGGTTTGGGTTTTATTTTTGATTCAAATTCTTCCAAGTAATTATGTTGTGTCTCTGATATGTTCAAGAGAAGTTCAACCTCAGTCAAAATTACTTTGTCATTCTTAGCATTCAGTTGCATAGACCATCCCTAAGACAGTCCTCGATTACTATAAATTGTTGTTCTTGAAAACTTGACATGAATTTCATGTTGTAGGCCCTCCTGTGATGAGTCGCTTCCGATCGAATTCAACTCATAATCTATGAATTTGATCTAGAAATCTTCAGTTCCTTAAGACTTGCATGCCTTAATGGCAGGTTTCTTGCCTTCGACTACAGGTTCTCATCATTGGAATTCGATCAATTTATTATATGAGTGTTTGACATCAAATCATCTATTCACACTTAATAGATTGTACTGGAAGTACCTTGAGAGCCATTGTCATTATTTGTGGTTTCTCTCGCACTTCTTAATGGTTCACATTGTTGACTAGTAATCAAGTGGTTTCTACCATGTTCGAGTTCGAGACATACACTTGCATGGCTAGATTCATACTACGAATCAAGAGATGGAGATCAAGACCCTAGATCTTGTTTCATCCATCCATGGTACGTGGATTTATTAAATATTCATGATTGTAAAAATAGATCCATTGACATGGATCTTTAGACGTATTTCCATACTGTGATATTTAGACATTTATGTTCTGAGTATGGGAATTCCTACCTCAGTGATGATATTATATATGGCATTGTAACATTTTTTTGGTTATTTCATGTCTCCTACTATAGTCTCCAACCCAAACCTTCTTATGATAAAGCACTTCAGTCATCAAAATATTTCTTCTGACTTTTCACTTTAGGGGGGAATCTGTCACACATCATTTTGTTGCATTATGAAAATGACCATTGGTTTGGATCTCTCACTATCCGAAAATGTGTCCCACATGATTCCCTTGCAATGTTTGAAACTAAATTATCCAAAAGAAAGCGGAATTTCTAGATCCTATGGTACAAAACCTTGATTTTGGCTATATTCGTAGTTTCCTACCTGATTCATGCGCATACATAGGGAAGACCATTATTATCTACACATAAGTATGTACTGTCTTCCACTATGACATGCGAACATGACTTGAAGTACGTAAAAATAAAAAGTAAAGTCTAGAAGCATTGTTGGTAGCATTTGTCCCAACCAACTTTGAATGAGTGCCTATTCAGTTTTGATCCCTCCCATCATGGAGCAACTCCCCTTCCTTTGTGGTACCTCTATCCCACTAATAGTGGATCTCATCCCTTGTAGAATGGATCCATAACTTCCCATTCTTGGCCTATAAATCCACTACAAGTATGAGAACTGGAAGAGGATTGTTCGAAGTAGGTTTATGTTCTTGAGATTAGGTTGGAAGGCTTTTCTTCCAAGGGAGAGGGTTGGAGATTGCAGAAAGGGATTGCTACATCAAGGCTACATGGTTGTAAGGATTTTCTATAGTTTTATGAATATAAGAAATTGTTCTTTCTTAGTTACATCTCCATTGATTTAATTTGTAGGACTCCTTGATCACCAACATAAGTTTTGGTTGCATAATTGATAAGTTCACATGTATAATTGGTTAATTAATTCATTTATCTCTTTGATTATATGTTGTATGCTTTAATATCTTGTTTGTCTTTGTATTTTCAAATCTCCTTCAGGACATTGCAGAGAAGCTGTTGAGAGTTAAAATAGGGCATATAGAGCATCAAAGAATGAGTGATCAAAAATTTCGAGGGACTTCATCAATTAGTTCACTAAACTAGTAAGAGGCCTCTTTCATTCTATTTGCTTTTGAACGATTAAAACTTAGAGAAAGGTAGCAGTTACTCTGTGTTTCTTACTAGGGTTCTTTGAAGTCCATGGAGACCTCTCTTGTCTGCAAGAGGGACTTTTCCACCTAACATATATCCACATGGGATCTGATCCAAAGACAAGGAGTTTAGAGTCTGTCCTACTACATAATGTGTGGACAAGAAGAAGAAACCATGTAACATCTTCTCAATCACGGTCAATTCTCTAGCAAAATATGAAGGAGAGTCCAAAAGTTATTTTAATACTTGGATTGATCTCACAATAGTATGATTGAAACATTGGAATTATGGAGAAAATCTATATTTCCTAGCTCGATATTCAATATAGCACAGATCCTATTTTTCATATTTGTCATGTGGGATATTTGGAAAGAAACGAACAAGAGAATATTTAGAAACAAGTAGAAATCAGTATATCGAACATAGTATACGGTTAAGCCAAATATCAGAGAAACCATCCTGGAGGAACCTCGAAACCCTGATGATTGGAAAAACTAGCCTCCGGAAGCAAATTTTATGAATGAGATCGACTTATCTCCCAGTATGTTATACCCTATTTCATAGAAACCCCCTCCTCCATTTCCTTCTACTCCTATATATTTGCCTCCTTCTGTGGGCTTTGTAAAGCTAAATTTTGATGGAGCTTCCAAAGGAAATCTTGGCTTAGCAGGACTTTGAGGAATTATAATGGATTGAAGACAACACGTTCTTAAGATCTTTGCAACAAACTGCAGTCTATCCAATAATAATGAATCTAAATTATTTCTCTATGAAAGGGGTATTAAATTAGCTCTCTTAGCAGGATATATGAAGATCCATATAAACGAGGGTCGTTACATAGCCATAAGAACAACCTATAAGCTTATTTAAGGAGTTCCTATAGAAAAAATATCCAAGAGTTGGAGGTTTATTAATATGACATATAGAATATAATATTGTTGAAGGCTCAGAATGTCCTTGCCTCAACATCGGGGAAACCACCAGGCCGAGAACTTGAATATTATTCCTTTTCTATTTAGGATAGCGGTTCTGACTAGGGATATAGGGACCACTTTCCTGTTCAAATATATCACGGAGTTTTGGGTGTGATATAGATGGGGTGAAAACTATTTGATAGAGTAAATATGAATGCAAATAAATAAATATATATCTATCTATCTTATTCCCGAGATATAACTTACTTTGCATATGCAATTTCATAAAGATGTATTTATAAATGAAAGATAATATAGATCTTCAAACATTTAAAAGAGTTAAAAAGAATAAAAGATAATTAAATTGATTAAATAGTCATTCATTTAATTATTAAGCACATATCTCATAAAAAAATATACCATTTCATACATACAAATAAAGATAACAATTAATAAACTTTTCAATAGTGAAACAATGCTTAATTGAGTTGTGATATTGTATATAATAAGACAGTGATAAAACTTATCTGACTTTTAAACATAAAACATAGCATTAATAAAATATAATAGTACCACATATATCAATGCCCTGCTTATGGAAGAAGATAGTCTCTGGTCTAGCCTTTCTATAAAATTATCAAAGAAATATAGAAGTGCAAGTTCCTTGAGTCTTCTTACAAAACTTATGAGCCCTTTCTCCAAAAACATCAGAGGGTATTTAAAAATAAAAGTCATACTATCAAAATAGAAATTCATATTTTGCTAAGGAGGTTGAAACAAACACTCCTTGAAATAGGGAACAAAAAGATAAAAATAGCTTATGTTTTAACAAGAAATTAAAGATGGGAAGTTGACTGCTCTCCTGTTTTCTCTTGCAATCTGTAAATAGCTTCTATCGGCTTCAATTCTAAGGGATGGGCTGGCTTGATACACATATGTCCTCCGAAAAAGGCATCTAAAAGAGGTGGGAGCATGTATTTAGTTGTATTAATAAGGCTGTGAAGAACTAACCATTGTCCATAGGGCTTTACCAAAAACTGTTGATGATATTCAAGATTTAACTTAGATAATTTCTTAATGCTATATTCTTTTTCCTTTGATTTGTTATGCGAAACTCTATGAGTGTTTGAGTATCTGGAAATCATTCTCTTGGGCACTCAGTAATAAGATTAGCATATGTTATACTTTCTCTAATAGTTTTTGTAATTTGGCCTGCTAGGTCTCTTTCTCTGTAAATTGCTTCTTCAACCTACTTTATTCTAATATCCCAATCTCTAAAAAGAATATCTTTGTATGATTCTTGTATTTTGGAAGATTTTCTTTTATTCCATCTGAATTATCCTACCAAGTGATGAAATCAGGAATCCTGTTGTGATATCTTCATAGTATGTTCTTAATTCAGACATTTGATCAGTCAATGAGTCACTGTTTTTGCAGAGGTCATTCAGGATCTTTAACTTCTTATAGAATTTTACTTGTTTTTGTGTGAGGAGAGCATTGATCTCTCTAGCTTCTTTTCTATATCCTTCAGTATCAGTGTCCTTATCTATCTGAGTTATTCTAAGTTGAAGCTGGTCAATCTGCACATTTCAACTCTGAATATTAGCTTCATTTTGTACTTTCAATTGATCAAACTTAGTTTGTAATTTTGACAACTTGAGTTTCCATTCCTTATCCATATTATGTATTGAATTAAGTCATGTTTGTTCTAGATGCAATATTTTTTCATCTTTTTCTTTAACTAGTTGTTGAACTTCAGTAGCTTTGAAAATGGTGGTTGTAGCATAGGATCCTGCATATTGCGAAAGCTTAGCTAACTCATCAAATGAATTAGCTTGATAATATTACCATACCAGATCTAATGGGACGCTTCTAGGAAGAAGTTCCTAACAATGTTCCATTCTTCTTTTCTTCTTATGTCGACTCACAACATCACGATGTTCAAGACTGTAAAAAATATCAAGAGACAAAATCTCTTCTACTTTGAGGATGATCTCAGATATGGGGACTATCGAGATAACTTCTTTACCCATTATTTGACTTGATGAATCATTTATAGGAGACTTTGTCTTACTAGCTACAGGATTCTTATCTATTCCATTGAAGCTGAATCATCACCTTCCTTCTCCTATGTGTATCTAGTTCTTTGTTGAGCTGATCCAAAATTTATCAGCTCACTAGTAGACAGGAGCTCTTCTATTTTTTTCTCTAAGAGTGCATTAGTGGGTGTCCTTTCTGTTTCTTTTGTAGACAACGACAAAGATTTTCCTATAGGAAATTCTAGCTATAAAGCAATTAGGGATTCAGAACGTAGTTTCTGTATCCTTTTATTTTTGAACTCTTGGAATAAGACAAAATCCTTGGGGCCCAGTGAGTTTGTGCTAAATGTTCAACCTACCTATATGACTCAAACAAATAAGAAAAATCATAAGGTTCATGAACAAATGGCTTTATTTTAACCTAAGTAGTGAAATCATGAATGACCTTTTTAGGGTCATACTGTCAAGGAGGAATAATGGGGAGCTGCATGTTTTCGATTTGTTTGATTTCTAGGGTAGCATGATTGTAATTCTCAAGAGCATAGACTCCACATTGAATATGAAATTGTGGCCAAATAACTTTTTTTAGAGTCTTTCAAGACTTTAGTTATACCATGACCTATGGTCTGATAGGCAACTTCCTAGGCCAGAAGCTTATCAGGAACATAAATAGGAAGAACATGTGGGGCTGAAAGATTCCCAAATACTCTGGCATAAGTGAAATTTTCTTCAGGAAACCAACTACCAATAGTAGTGAAGTCTGTCGTGGATTCTTGAGACAACCTAGGGGCATTTTGATCAAAATGGCTTTGTACAAAGGAAGCATTAACTTATTGTGTATTTTGTAAAAATGAGGTTAGTACTTAGATTCCCATAGGATATCATGATATAAGTGAATTGGTGTAGGGTCTTCAAGTGTCCATTTCCATCATATTGAGGGAAAATAAAAAGAGAAATAAATGGAATCCATAATATAGGCACTCATCTAAAAAGATGTCATGATTCTTTCTGAAACACTGTGTTTTTGCATATATTCTAAGATTTTGGACACGATATTGTTGAACAAGATAGTAGCCAAATCCATTATTTCAGAATTAGAAGCAGCTTAAATCAAAGGAACCCATTCAACTGTAAATTTGTGTGTGTTCGGAGAGCTGAACAATCTACATATCATAGTAGCAGCATAACAGAACAAACCGACAAGAGAGGTGAAAGGATACATACCCTTACTATCATGCTTATGCTTCCTTGGGTATTGTCTCCATTGTATAATGGGATCTTATTCTAATTTATTCTTTCTGCAAAGGAATTGGTGACATCAGAAAAGGTAGCCTTGGATGATGATGAGGCATTAGTTGTTGCTTGCTTAACTGATACTACTATCGGGTTTTCTTCTTCAAATAGATTGTACATTGACTCCCAAGAAGAAGTACCAGAATTTGACGTGCATGTGGTGTTTGTGAATAATAGAGTCATCTATGTTGCTTTTGGTTTGAATTGAGTTACTTCTGTTTGAACATATGACCCTTTTGTAGAATTTCATGTAGATTCACAAGCTCATACAATTTACTAAAGCATAGGACAAGAATCTACTTCTACTATCAACCAACAGAAGCAAATAGATCGATGAAAACAATAATCAACAAGAGGAAGAAAATCAATGGCATATAACACAATAAGTTTTCCTAGGGAACAACACAGCTCAAACCCCTACTATCTAAATTTTATTAATCAAAAATCCAAGATGATAATACAATGCTTGTTCTCACAAGAACAATCCCAACACTCAGTATGATCAATCTCCATGCTCACAAGAAAGCTCAAGTCAATCTCTAGCCTCTTCTTCTGTTCTCCAAGCCCTTATTTCCTTGTTCCATTCCTATGGCGGAATAGCACATATTAATGGGAATATAGTGCATCCAAAACTATGCAATCCAAACTAGGTTCATTTCTTAATTGCATGCACCATTTGTACAACTTAGAAAACTATACAACTAATAGTACACTATCCCTACACTCTAGTCTCAACTGGATCTTTCTCAGAACCAACATGCATGAGTTTCTTATGAGGGAATATTCAGTTAGATAGATTAGAATTAGTGGATGCATTAGTGAACCAACTTATTGTTAATTCTATATTAGTTCCACAAATAGTTTTGAACTAATTTAACTGAACATAACTCAGTCAACTGAGTTATCTAATTACAACTCACAATTAAACTCATATTAGCCCCTAAAATATAGGGAGAACATATACATGACTTCAGAAAGACTTCCAAATCAAAATTCATAAGATAATTAACTTAATTAACTATTTACAAGATGCTATAAAAATAGAATTAGATTTTATTCCTAGTTTAATTCAAGGACAAATTAAACTAGAATTTTTGGATTCTATTTTTAACATTTCTTGTTGCTATTTTGAACACCTTTTCCTTTCTTTCCTTATTTGGACATTTCAACGGAATGTCATTTATTATTATTAGCCTACAAAAATGAAATACAGAGGAACTTTTTACATCTCCAAGGATGAAAGGACAAGCAAGAAAAATACATACGTATCAAATAACAACTTGCGAATTAAATCAATTTCGTCAACCGAGGAACATTAAAACTGTTAGATTTGAAATTTAATGAAAATATAAGTGCAGACAGATCCTCATTAAGTGGAGCTTAGGCAGCAATTTCGCATCGCAAATATTCTTTGGAAGTAATTCGTTTGAAATGATGATGTGATGTGTGATTTGCAATATGCAATATCACATACATGCATAGGAGATTAGGGAGTGTTTCTTTTATATTGCAATCGAAACATAGAGACGTATGAGCTAATAAATATTCGGTAGGGATGTGCAAATTGTGATTTGTGATAATGACGTGTCTCTGTAGCGGATCAAATGAAGCTTTATGTGTGGCAATGTGTTTTTTCTTTGTTTTCTTTGTTTTATTAAGAGAAGCTTTATTTACAAATCATATCCCATATCATAATGTTTGATAAGGATATTATCATGACTTCTAATCATTTTACAATGTGTGATTTTTAAAAAAGTAAATCTAAGTTATTCAATTAGGACTTAAACCTAAAAGATAACCGAACATGTCATCTTTTTGGTTTTTTCGAATTTTTTGGAATATAAATCTAAGGAAAATTTTTAAAAGGGTCCCCATTATTTAAATGTTTTATATATAAATAATAGGGGATTGTTGGGTACCACAACAATTGGTGATTCACTGGAAGAACCAGTTATCTCTGAAAATTTGTAAAACAAACTTTTAAACCTAAAAGTAAGGACCTTTAGGAAAGAAAAGCAATTTTGAAAATGAGATCAATACAATTACTTTGAATTAAGAGTTTCACTTAATTGTAAAGTTCCTTATCACTTTTATAGATAAAAATATTTAATCATTAAAATCAATCCTTAATTGGTAATAAAGATAAAATAAAAGAATATTTGAAACTTAGCTTTTGATGAACTTATTTTGTCATAGATAGGGTCGTTGCGGCCAACAGGCGTCCATAGCCTCGACAGGGTTATCTTTTTCCAAATGGTGAACCAGTATCCCATCCATGTTTGTAAATATTTAGAGGATATTTGGGGATTCATTTTCCTTTTTTAAGGATATTTAGAGGTCATTGTCTTAGTTTGGTGGCTAGATAATGGCAATTCCATTCACAAGTGATAACAGACTTGAACAAGCTACCTCATGATGACACTCATTGTCTTATATGTTTTTTTTTTTTAAGAATAAGCCACTATCCTAGTTTGGTGGCCAATAATGAAAATGTCAACCTGTTATTTCCTTATGATCATGGTAAGCAAGCTCGTGATGAGACTTCTTATCTTCTAAGTTTCTTATATTTTTGAATTACACTCTAAAAATACTTGAACAATGAGTGGGGAGGTTCACATACTCCTTAAGAGTAATGGATGACAATTGAAGCTAAATATACTAATATTTCAAAATATCCTTTTACTTTGTTAAAGGAACTTTTATTCACTAATTATCAAGAATGAATATTTTATGAGGTTTGAAGTGATAAGGATCTACAAATTTAATGTATAAAAATTTCGAAGTTTTAAAGTATTTATCTCGTCTTCAATTTTGAGATTATTTTCTCTTAAAATCAATATCTTTCAACTTTAAAGTCGTAAAGGAATAGATATTTTTAAATGAAAGCCATTAATGTGTTACTCAATCTTATTTATAACAAAAACATGGATATATACATATAATACAGTAGAACAGAAGTCCTACTAAAAGAATTGTTTGAGAATTAGACCATTAACAGGAAGAGCATCTCTCTTACCTTGTAGATATTGTAAAACAAAAGTCGATGGACCTAGCAGTTCAACGATTTTGAATGGTACAAGCCATAATTTTATAAATTTGGTGTGCTTTCCTTTTTCCTCATGTGCCTTGTCCCATTTCAAAACTAAGTCACCAATTTGAAAATATTTTTTTGCTAACTGAGCTTGCATCAAAGGAAGATTTTAATAATTATTGATGATGTGCATGAGTTTGTTTATCCTTTTCCCTTTCTTCTTCTAATTTTATAATTTGAGACATCCATAGTTGTATAGAAGAGGAGGGTTGTTCCTCAATAAATTGTACTAAGGCCAATCAAGGAAGAGCTAGATTGGGAGGGAGAATAGCTTCTCTTCCATAAGCTAAATTGAAAGGAATAGTTCTTATAGAAGCTTTCATATTTATCCTATCAACCCATAAAGAAAACGCGAAA
Source organism: Pinus taeda (assembly GCA_000404065.3). Classification (NCBI taxonomy): domain Eukaryota; kingdom Viridiplantae; phylum Streptophyta; class Pinopsida; order Pinales; family Pinaceae; genus Pinus; species Pinus taeda. Next base: position 96,793 of record APFE031502077.1, on the reverse strand, counting down.
TATTTATGCCAATTATTCTGACTTTGATCAACAGTACGCATGATAATCCTAATGAGGTCTTTATTGGTAGATTTTGCTAAACCATTTCCTTGAGGATAATAATTAGTATAGTATTTTAGCTTAAATCCTCCTTTTAATGCAAATTCATTCATATTATTTCCTGAGAAATAAGATGCATTTTCAAAGATGAGTGCATTAGGTAATCCAAATCTGGTAATAATAAATTGATCGATGAATTCAATAATGTTATCAGAATTAGCTACCTTCAGTGGAATTTCTTCTACCCACTTTGTGAAATAATCTGTGGCAGTTAGGATGAAATTATGTTGCTTAGAAGAGTGAGGAATGATCTCACCTATTATATCCAATCCCCATTGTTTGAAAGGTTGTTCAATATTAACTGGCTGGAGTGGTAGGGTTGGTTTCCTTTGTCTTCCTGCAGTGGTCTAAGAAATTTTACATTTTCTCACATAGGCATGTGTATCTCTAAACAACATTGGACAATAATATCTGGCATGAAGGATTTTATGTGTAGTAGTATCTCCTCCAAAATGTCCTCCAGCTAGTCCATCATGGAGGTCTTGCAAAAAGTTTTATGCTTCAGATTTTTCTACACATTTTAATAAAACAGAGTCAAATTTTTTTTTGAATAACACACCATCAATGATCTCATACTTTTTTTCATTAAGTCTTAGAGCCCTTTTACTTTTATAATTAAGTTATCGTGGAGCGTAGCCATTTTTTTAATAAAACAAAAGATCAACATATTGAAATTCAATGCCAGTAAGACATACCTCAAATATTTGAATTGTATTACCTCAATCTTCATTTGCTAAAATATTTGAGGCTCTAGTAATCAGTCTACAAAAACCTTTTCCTCTAACAATTTTAGAAGGTTTAATGTCAAGATCATATTCTTGCAGAGTTGTTACCTAGTTTGCTCTTTCTTCACCTAACTCTTTTTGTATAAGTAATTGTATCACTATTGAGAATGGAACAATAACTTTTATATGAGATTTTAGTAAAAAAGTGTCTAAAATGTTTGATAGTATTGAAGACTGCAAAGGCCTACTTCTCTACTTCAGAATAATTGAGTTATGCTTCTTGAAAATTAGAGCTGAAGAAAGAGATAGATGCTTCTATATTGTGATCATTGATTTGTGTTAGCACTACAACATAAGACAATTCAGAAGCAAAAATATCTAAAATAAAAGGATCAGAAAAAATGGGGGTGATTAAAGAGGGGGCATCAATTATGGATTGTTTTATTGGTTGAAAGGATTCCCTTTCATTATTTCCCCATTTAAAAACATAAATTTTCTTGATCATGATCTGTAAAGGTAAAACAATTTGGGAAAAATCAAGAACAATTTTTTTTACAAAATTAATTTGTCCTAAGAAAGATTGCATCGATTTCTTGTTATGGGGCAAAAGGATTTCTGAAATAGCCTTAATTTTGTTTGAATATATATAGATTCATTCTTTAGAGACAATGAATCATAGAAGTTTTCCTTCACTTAAAGCAAAGTAGGACTTTTTATGATTAAGAGAAATCCCATATCTTCTACATCTCTCAAATATTTGCTTAAGGTCATGATAATAGTTTTTTATTTTCTTAGAATATATGGTAATGTCATCCAAATAAACAACAATTTTTTTGTTAATCAGACCTTTCAAAGTGATGTCCATTTCCATTTGGCAAGAAGCTCTAGTGTTTATAGTTTGAAAGGCATTTTATGATATGTGTAGGTTCCCCATTTAGTTCTAAATGTAATCTATAATCTATCATCGGGATGAATAAGTACTTGATTGTAACCTGAGAAACCATCAAGAAAAGACATAATCTTAGAACCAGCGACTGACTGCAAGATTGTTCCATAGGTGGTAAAGGAAAATTAATTTTTTCACTGGCTTTATTCAAATTGCGAAAATCTATACAAATCCTAATGTCACCATTCTTCTTCCTAACTAGTAATAAACTAGATAACGATTTGGAATGCCTCACTGGAAAAATGTTTTTTCTTTAAGGAGTTTATTTAGTTCATTATTTATTTGATTCTCTAGTTTTGGATGAATCTTTCTTAATTTCTGCTGAACAGGCTTGACATCAGGCATCATTTGGATGGTGTGTTGGATGATGGAAGTATCATAAGTTGTTAGATCTTTGTAATTCCAAGAAAAGACATATTTATATTTCTTCAATGGATGAATAAAATATAATCTCTTATCGGGAGAAATACTTAGACCTAAATTGACATTTTTAGGTTTATATTCATATCCAAGGTTTACTAATTCAAACCTCAATGTTGAACTCTGAAGTTTACAATTAGATACTTTCTTGAATCTATCTTTTAGATCATAAATGTTTTCAAGTTTGACCAAAGATTTGGGGAGAGAATTATCTTTAATTGCTTGTTTCATTTGTCTCTCCTGTTCATATTCATCAATGATCTAATCAAAATATCATTCTTCAGATGTTAAAAAAATTAAGATATCTCCATCATCATTAAACACACCCTAGTTTGTAATGTTATTAGGAATGGAAGGGCGAAAATCTAGCTCAAGCGAAAATCGATCTGGATAGAAATCTTTCAGTGGAATTGTTTTGGATGCAAATTTTGGCTAATAAATTAGAACTGGAAATTTGAAGTCTAAGGATTAGAGAAATATAAAAAGCCAAGAAATATGAAGTAATAGATTGAACTAGAGTCTGATAATGTTTCAAATGGTTGGAGATACAATGAATAGTATTTCGTACCTGTCTGATAACAATTTATGGAACTCCAAATACTTGAAGATACTTGACATGAAGAGATATTACTTTGTACAAGCCTTGATCTAGAGCTTCATACTCAGCTAGCATTATTTTTTCCCCATCGGGACTAATTAAGACACATCCTACTCTAGTACCATCATTAGATCTAGATCCACCAAAATAAAAAGTCCAAAACAAAGATTTAACTAAAGGCTTATCTACAAAATTTACACATTTGGTAAAATATGTTTGTGAATAGTTTTCAATTTGCGATGTAATAGAATTAACAAGGAAAGGTGATTCTTTAGCTTTGAAGTTACCCCAAAAAGAGTATAATAAATAATTCCCAAGAATATTACTAGTGAAGATGATTGGTTCATTTTATTTATCTAGATCAATTACTGAATATTTTGTATGTTTTTCATGTTCCAGACAGATTTGATTTGGTTTTCTATTATATTGTAACCACATTTGAGACCAGTTTGTAGCAAATTAATCGTGTAACTTTTCATACCAATCCCTACTTACGATTAAACCATAGAAATCTAGAATATCAACAACTAGAATTCCAATGATTTGAAATACTTCAAGATTAGAAGAAAGTCTAATGAGGAATAAGTTGATTTCTCCTAATACTTTAAATTTTGTTCTATCATGTTTCATTATATGAACAACATACTTCTGGGGAGATATGTTGAATTTTGAACAAACCGATTGTGGCATTATATTTGATGACACTCCAAAGTCGACTAAGTAATTGTGCACGTTTTTATTGAAGAGTTCAAAAGCTAAAATACATGGCGGAGTGTGAGAATTTGATCTATATCTGATCAAGATAGTATCTGTGGAAGCAACTTTCTCTGTAGAATTAGTAGGGGGCTTACATATTCCTCTTGGAGCTTTAGAAGTGATAGTAATTGGTAAAGGAGATGCATTCAATTCATTAAGAAAATACCTTTGTTGCTATTTTAATTTTGAAACTTCATATAAACAAATGTTATCCTTAACATTTTTCATATCTTCCACTATATTATACTCAATGTTATCAGAGACAACCAAAGTTTTTGATGTGGATGGAGGATTAGAAGAAGAAGGGGTTGTTTTGTTGATGTTCTTATATTTAGTGGTAGAAATAGAAGCCTTTTGTTTATGGATTATTTGAGGAGAATTAGGTGGTCCTTTAATTCTTGTACTTACAAGTAAGGCTTTGTATTCATCTTCATTGTCAGAAGTGGGGAGAATAAAATCTCAAAGCCCATGAACTTCTACAAATTCTTCATCTTGAGAATCCTCAGCACACATACTTATTTCTCTTTCATCATCATATTTGTCTAATTCTGCGTTCAATATGACATTGGGAGGTTTTGAGGTCGAAGTCTAAGTTATTTAATAAAGGTTCTGAAAAATTCTTTGAAGATTCAGCCACTTGTTTTTTTAACTCAACCATCTTGTTAGACATAGATTTGAGGAATTTTTGTATTCCTTCAAGATCAAAAGGATATTTTGGAGTTTTCTTCTTTAGCTCATCCTTAAATGTAACCTTTTTGGCTTTTCGTTCGTCCTATGCAGTTTTTTTTTTCTAATGCAAGTATTCTTTTTTGAACTGCTAATGCTTCTTTCGTGCTTTCTACTAGAGTTCTTTTATTAGTCATGTCGATAAAAATTGCGATATTTGAAGGTAAGGCAGATATATACCACTCTTTCTGTACATCAATACTAGGTTTGGATGTATCTAGGATTTTATTCAAGAGTTTTTTAAATCTAGAATTAAAATCCTTGATTTTTCATTAGGACTTGCTTTAAGATTGAAGATATCATTAATCAAAGTGACAGTAGTTCGATCATCACCAAACTTAGCTCAGAATTGTTCTTCAAATATATCCCATCTAGTAATGGACCCTAATGGTAATGAAAAATACCATGAACCTCCAGATCCTTCAAAAGTGTGTGGAAATAATCTTACTACACAATCCTCTTCAACAACTCCATTCAGATTAATGGCTAACATATAATTGTGAAGATGTTCTTCAGCAGGAAGTCCATCATCATGATTAAATTTCTGTAGTTATATTTTAGGATATTTATGTATATCATGGTGAGGTTCTGGCATTTGCACAGCTCTAGGATTGGCCCATGGTCTGAATGGATGTGGTTGTTTCCTTTCATCTTGTTGTGTAGGTAAACCCCCTCTGCGGACATAGGTGATCCCACTAGCCTAAATGGGATCTAGCAACAATCAAACACGCAGGTTCCTAATTGAAAAGTAAATGCCAATGATGAGATCCTACCTCGAATCCAACACTTATATTCGTAGAAGCGTCTTCGCTTCCATTCATTCACTTCGGCTGGTCACAATCCTCACGATCCTCGTGAATAGACACCTGCACATGCAAAGAACAAGACAAATACAAGCATAAAATCCAAGAAATGCAGCTATGTATTAGTCAGAAAGGATACAACTCAAACATCATAATAAAGACACATGAGTCGAACCATAATGATAGTCGTCTATTATTATTGATAAACAAAAGAGAATACAACCAAGTTATGACGTCAAATCCTCCTTTGGCTGGGTGAATCAGCAACACATGCCTTGCAAAGCTTGTAAGGGATGGGAAAAATCCTCTCTTTCCTTGATTACTTGGACATGGATCTCCTCCTTAAAGATTTAGCCTCATAGGGATGAACAAGGCCTCTTGCAAGATGAGCTTATCAATTCTCAGACTTTGGGACTTAGATTTGGTAGCTTGAAAAGTAGAATTACTAACTAGCTTGTCAAAGGGGAAAGAACAAGCTTATATAGAGGTAGGAGGAGTAGATAAGAGCATCCACTTGATTCATGGAATTGTCCTTATCATTAGGAAGCTTCCACGAAAGGTGGAGAACTACTTCCCTCCTTGGGAGATATGAATCCCAACTGAACCAACTCAAACTGGAATCAGTTCATTGATAGGGTGGAAGGAACCTTCAGAAGTTTGTTTGTTAAAAACTTTACCCAACTGGGTTGGCGCTAGTGTGACTCTGAGACAGAGCGCTAGCTAGCATGCCCTCTTGGGAGGATTTCTCCCATTGGCGCGAGTAGTACACTGTGGAACAACGCCAACTATATTTTTGGGTATTTTTCAGAAGGTGTCTTCAGGGCATATGGAGTACATACTTTAAGGGATACAATGTAGGTGTTTCCAAGTTATGTCACTTCTCACAGGTGCTGGAATAGGTCCTCCAATCTATGGGAGAAGGGGTAACATGGACGGTGACAAAATACTATGTAACGGATGCCCCCTAAAGCATGAACCTGAGAGAGAGAGGGGTGAAGTGCTTTACAAGAACATGGTCGACTGAAAACACAGCTGCCAGAGAACTGACACGAAGTACAACTGATAGCTCAAATACATGATGTACATGGTATGGGCACAACCATCCATAGTAGAGTACAAAAAAATATGAATCCCAGGTATGGACACAGCCATCCGATGAGGATCAATGAATAGACTTAGGCATGGTCGCAGCCATCCAGTGAATGAGTAATGTACTGATTATAATAATCCACAAAATGTAGCCCAGATCTCAATATACAAAAGCCAAGGTCTTGCGCTCCAACGCGACCCGAACAAAGTACGAGTTCAAGCATGCGAATATAGGAGTCGAAGTCGAACATGTAAGAACACCGTCTGATTACTAGCCAATGATGAAAACTATTAACAGACGTGAGAGGTACCACCAATAATGACAATGGTCCTCAAGGTACTATAGGTACAATCCATGGCATGTGAATCAGTGAACCAGTGTCGAACACCTATAGAATCATCCGATCAGAGGCCAATGATGAAAACCTCACGTCGAACAAGAAGAACCTGCCATTGAGGCATGCATGCTCCAAGGTACCGGAAGGGAGTCTCTAAGTCAACTTCTTGGATAATGAGTTGAAGCCGACAGGAAGTGACCTTGATCGAAGGTGGGCCATAATGTTTCCCACATCACCGACACGACATAGAGAAGGATAAAAATTTTTGTGTGAGGTATCAGAGGGAGGTTGAGTATTCTGCAGAGGTCAACTTCTCTTAAACATATCGGCGGTACGATAGTGGACTTGGCAATATTTGACATCAAATGATCAGGGGTCATGGTGACAAGGCGATGAGCAGATGAATGGTCAAACAAGATAACCCAAACCCATGGAGGCAAGCTTGAAACAAAATGAGATATCCCCACCCAGACATGAATGCAGATGAGTGCCATGTTCAAGAGCGACATACTGCCGACACGATGATGATTACGGTTCCTTTATTCCCCCACCATTTCTGGCGAGTACCCCGGTTATTTTTGGATGGCAAGCTTGACGGGAATAGCATATGCTTGAGAGGCGTCATTTTGATGGAATCTGATGTCATTAAGTTTTTAACAAGTCTGACAAAGGAAGAACTCGACGTCTTTTCATATTTAAAGAGTTTGAAAAGACAACAAAAAGGAAATTCCAGGGGTGTCCTTTTTCGTAAAGTTGTGTCTCTCAAGCCCGAAATAGTATAAAACCATGCTCGAAAGAACCGCCTGATCATTACGACTGAGGAGTACTTTTCATAAGTAGTGACTCTGATCTGAAAAAGTAAAAAAGAGATCAAAATCACGTCACTTCGTGACCATTAACGAACCGGAAAAGACAAGGGTCCGATGATCTTTCCGTTCTTAAACGGTCGGAAAAGGGTTTAAAGACGACCGCTTCTCATGTCTGTTTAATGAGTTGAGAGGACCAACTCGGCATTCTTTTCATGTTTAGAGAGTCAGAAAAGAGCAAAAGATGACTCCAAAGTGACTTTTTCGTGTATTTACTGAGTCTGAAAAAGTATAAAATACAACGCGTTTCACCATGAAAGCTTCATAAACACCTGTCGCTGCACAAAAAATTGGCATAAAACCCATTTTCGACACAAATATCCATGAAAAATTTCATAAAGATGACTTTTTAAAGCCTATTTAGGGTCAAAAAGCTATAAAATGGTGAAAATGGTAAAATAAAAATTACTTTTCACTTTTTACCTTTGGAGAGCGACATTAGGGCTTTTTGGAGTGCGACCTTCAGTTGGCGATTGTGGCCAATCCAGTGGACCATTTCAAGCGCCCTTAGTGACAGGTAAGCAGTCTTGTCCTTAGCTTCATTTCCATCCGTTTAGAATTTGTTTTTTGTTGCATTTTCATTTCCTATGGGGAGGATTTTAATTTTAGGGGTTGCGCCCATTGGCGCGAGTTTCGGGCACGGACCCTCGCCAATGGGGCAAGTTTCTCATAGGGCGCGTGCCCATGGGCACGACTGTTTTAGAAACAGTCGTGCCAACGGCCTCGCGCATTTTTTGGGCAATTTCAACAAATTCAAAACCCCATTTTCCTGATTTCAAGTTATATGAGAGTCTAATGCATTATTTTGACTTGTATTTGCAGGGCAATCCACAAAAATGGTGATGGTATGGAAGGAACGGGAACATGAACAAGTGGACACATTGGCCCTAGCTGATGAGGATTGCATGGAAGCTCTCAGAGCGTGTGGGTAAAAAAATACTTCATGCTATCCTATTTACGAGCTCATCCAGAGCTCCTACAGTACTTGATCGACTTGTGGGATGTAGAGGAACAGGTGTTCCGGATATGGGATCAGGTGCTGGAGTTAGACGTGTCTGATGTCTACTTCTTGACTTGATTGTCGTGACGAGGTCCGGTGCCTCGATTGACTAGGAGCAGGCCATCTGGAGAGAAGATGGATGAGGTGAAGGCTCGAATTTTCCCGGAGGCAAAATATGGGCAGGGTAGTTCGAAGGTGGATATCCCCACAGTTCAAGATCTGACACTGCGAGCATTGCTATTCACTTTTACATGAGCTACGGGGGCACAAATGCCCCACGAAGCTACGAAGAACCACCTGGTATTAGTGATAGAGTGCCTTAGCCCGACGATCTTCAATTGGGCGTCAGCTGTGACGACCAATATGAAGAGGCAGCTGACAAAGGCCAAGCAGGGCAAGCTGCAATAGTTCGGGTATGGTTCCATCTTGGTGTCATTCTTCTTGGAACATGTGCCAAGCTTCCAGGGCCAAGGGGCCTTTGTAGCAGACCCAGCACCTCGAGAGCCAAGGATGGCTCGATGGGCGGCACTGATGCTGAGGGGTGGTGGCGGCCAGCAGATGTCCTTCAGACCGGAGTTCTTTGGGTGGCTTTGCCACCAAATGATCATGGTGGAAGACTGGTCATATGCAGGGATAGACTTCACTGGAGATCTTTACCTTCCCTTGCCGGATGGAGAGGACTGGGACGAGGAGATTGGTACGTCCTCACTTTTTTTTATTTTTTATTTTTATGATTTTTTTTGTTAGTACATGCTTGTCCTAATGACCTTTATATGCATATGTAGATGTTGACCCAGAACGTCCAGTTGGCCTATCTTCCATTGTGAGGAGACATCCAGTAGCAGTAGCAGTAGGAGCAGATCCTCAGGAGGAGGGTTGTGATAGAGGGGAGCTTATCCAGAACCTCGAGGCTATCACTCGAGGGATTACAGATTATGCTCGGCTAGCGGATGTCCCGCTAGCATACGAGAGGCACACAGTAGGGGTGCCAACTCACATCCACTGGCTCCTAAGGCGTCTAGTGCGAGTGATGACGTGCTACCATGAGCACCACTGAGACTAGATATGTAGGCTTTTCTTTTAATGCATATTTTTTGAGAGACATGTTGTCTCCGGATGTATTCAGACAAACATGTATTATTTTTTGAGGATGTACAGGGTGCAAACATTTTGGGCACACACACACACACACAGACACAGATATATATATATATGTTTTATGGTTTATTATACTTTATGCTTCGTGTTATGTGGAATCACATGTTATGCAAATGCCTGTCCAACACATAATTAGCTAATGCATCGGTTAACGTATTAAGTCGTCTTGGAATATGTTGATATGTAATGAAACCAAAATCCCTTTCTAATAACTTAACACGTAAATACAACCTTAAAATCCATTGATCTCTGACGGAATAATGCCCGTTGAGTTGGTGGACTACAAGTTGAGAGTCCAAGTTCACAACCAATGTGCGAATGCCGAGGTTAATCACCTTAGCTAATAATTCAATCACAACACTATATTCAGCAACATTGTTCGTTGTACAACCCAGACAAACCCCTTCAATGTCTACTAACTCACCATGAGGATCGTAGATCACCCATGCCGCAGATGACAAGCTGCGCGTACTGCGGGAAGCACCATCAGCGAAACCAACGTAAGGTGATCCAGACATCTGTTCACAAATCAAAAGACACAATAAGCAGCAATCACACTGACATACCAAGATAAAAATATAAAAACATGCACACACAACACACTTGCTGAAAGCACACGTATGTACAAAAAAAGGGTGCACGCATGATACTTGGTTCAAGTCAAGCGCATTTTGGGACTTGCCCTATCGCACTATTGCGTAACCGGCCTACATAATGCAGGCGTCATCTCGGCCTATTTTATAAGATGATTAATGAAACCAATGATTTGCCCATGCCCCCGACCGAATGAGGGTTACAAGCTAGAGGATCAATGCCCCCTTGTGCATAGGGACCGAGGGTCGCAGCAGTGTGCAATGAGGAATCAGAACGAGTAGAAACCAAACCGAGCGAAGCAAGGTTCAGAGGTGGGAGTGAAAAGACACTCATGAGGGTGGGATCTTTGAAGAGCCTGGCTCCCACACTCTCGAAAGGGATGGAGGTATGCTCCACGAAAGGCACATTGCCTTCAGAAGAAGAAGCGAAGAAGGAGAGCTGGTCTACCGTGACAATTTTCCCCTAGTGAGGGAAACAAATGACACAGAAGAGGGATGAAGCCACGGCACACATGGAATACGTCCAACTCCGGCCCAGAAGGAGGTTGTGAGTAAGATTTGCGTCAACGACCTCAACTTCTACTTCAACGGTTTTCCCTTCTAAAGTAATCGGCAATTGTTGAAGAATACCATAGGGATGAGATTCTCTCCCATCAAAGGCGTCCAACGTCGTGGGAGATTGGCTCAAAGTCAGAGACCCGATCGCTTTCCAACAAGCAATAGACATGATGCAAGTTGACGTGCCTTCATCAATAACTGTACGATGGATCGTTTTCGAATTGATGATGACTTGTATGAGAAAGGTGATCTGATGAGGCAGCCTTGGGACATGGCTCTCGAGATCAAAGGTGATCAAATCCGAATCTGCCAGGTCGATGCCACCGATGGCCGATAGCAGGGACTTCCTCTGAGGGGGGCAACTCTAGAGAACCTCTAAGGTGGACATAGCCAATGGAGCCTGCGCTAAATCCTCAACTATGCTATAGTGCTGAGCAGCACGAGCATTTGGGTTGTAAGATGATCTCCGGAGTACTACTTTGGGAGGGGGTCGGATTGTCGTCTCGGTACTAGGTCTCTCGATGTGGAGCGGACCAGAACTGGATGGAGGAGCGCTTGAGGGAACCTCGGGCTCCTTCCTGGTGGATGATGGATACTCCTTTGTTCGATTCGTTACATGAACGAGAATAGATCCAGCCATGAAGACTTGGGAACCAAAGGGAGAAGAAGATGAAGATGGATCAGCCACCATTTGAGTATGTTGAGAGGGGAAAGGTTCTTTAAGAACCGCAGGAATCACAGGAGTGCCTTTCAACAAGCGACTAACCTCGGACCGCCTTGGGCAGTCTTTGGTATAATGATCCTCATCGCAGATGAGACAAAGATACTTGGGTTTACGCTTAGCTCCTTCCTCAGATGGAGGTTTGGAGGAATCCTATTTAGGTTGCTCAGACTTATTCTTTGCTTTCCCCTTTTTCTTTCCTTTCAAGGCCTTATTCACTGTTGTGGACTTGATGGCGTTAACCTCAAAAGTACTTCTAGAATTTGAACCACCTTGAGAAGTGTTTTCGTTAGAAGCATTCGATTTTTGCTTCCCAGGGTTCGAGGATGATTTTTTGGACGATGGATTTACAGAGCCAATAACTCCATCAACAGATGGCTTTAGTGGAGCCTTGGATGTACCGGGTCTCGGGGCATCAGGCAAATACTCATATAAAGTACCTGACTGAGAATAAACTAAGTCAAGGTACTGGGCACGCACGATAGCTTGCTCTTCAGTCACACAAGCTCTCATAGCAATGTCCCGTGCAATCTTAGGGACAAAGGAAGTTGTGAACCAATCGGTGAGGAGTTGATCAGGAATCCAAAACTTGATCAACCGAGAACGCCTTCTCCATTCATGTATATGATCAGATATGTGCGTAGCCATGTCTTGCTTGAGAGACGTAAGGAGATGGGTCGCCATCTCGTATCGAATGGGTAACTGAAAATGAGTGAGGAATGCCATTGCCAATGAATTGAAATCTTGAAAAGACGCACGGGTCAATTCAATGTACCATTTAGTAGCGGAGTCAGTGAGCGTCCTTTGAAACAGGCGAGGCTGGACCGAATCATCAAGCCACGAATTGGACAAACACCAAAGGTGATAAGTCATTACATGGGCTTGAGCATCCTCTCTAGCTTTGCCGTCAAATTTGGGACAATCGCCGGGTATCTTAGTTGGAACTAGTGGCCATTGTTGATTATGCAAAATAGGATCATTAGTTAACTTTGACACATCAGGCAGTTCCAACATTGCTAGAAATGGTAGCTGTGGGTTGAAGGACATCTGCGGATATGAGGTAGGGCCATAGTTCCATCTAGTTGCTGGTTGCCCCCATTGACCTTGTCCGGACGGACCAGGTCCAAAAGGACCTTGTCCATAGGAACTCTGTCCATAAGGGTTATATCCATAACTAGATGATTGGTTCTGGCTCTACCCCCCAGCGCCCCATTGGTTACCATACTGACCTGCAGGAGCAACATTGGGTTGCTGGTAATTTTGATAAGGGCTGGCCTACGGCTGTTGATAATTTTGATACGGGGAAAATTGATTTTTCCCCTGGGGTTGCTGGTATCCATACAGTTGCTGGGCTCCATATTGAGCCTAGGAACCATGCTGCTTTTGATAAGAAGGTTGGGATTGATACCCACCTTCCGGCTGGAGACCAGTTTGATTCTGGGGCTGGTAACCGGTTTGAGCTTGAGAAGCACGAACCATCTGCATGCCCAGTTGAGCAGGCCTAGAGAGATATCCTTGCGAAGATTGAGGTTGGGCCACCTAGCCGGAAGGTTGTCCTGGTTAGATCTGAGATGGACCTACTTGCCCAGAAGGTTGAACTTGTTGGGCGTTTGGTTGTCCTTGCGCAACTGAAGGTTGTCCTTGCAGACCAGATGACTGACTAGGCTGAGTAGTGGGCTGGCCTTGCTGCATGTAAGGCTGGCCCCCCTACCCAGAAGGGTACCCTTGCTCGGTTCCAGGTTGTCCTTGTTGCGCGTAAGGTTGTCCCGGATTCCTGTAGGGTTGACCCGAAGGGTATCCTTGCTAAACTCCAGGTTGTCCTTGTTGAGCATAAGGTTGTCCCGGGTTTATAGAAGGTTTCCCAAGATAGGTAAAAGACGGACCACCGGAGGCCGAAGGTTGGCCCTGAGAGGGTTGTCCTTGCGAGCCTCCAGGTTGCCCTGGATAGGTTTGGCCATAATACTGCTGCCCATAATTAGGCTACATGTAGGATGGCTGACCTTGGTATGATGGTCCCTTATACGGCTGCCTTTGATCCAGACAGAATTGGCCACCACTGTAACCAGTGGTACCCCAAGCAACATTCAACGGAATTGAAGACTTAACTGCAGGTTGAGCTGGCAAGGAGGTATACAAATGATGACCTATAGGGTCATAATAGGGGCCTTGCGTGCCTGGATTTTGGACAGCATGCAAGTACTGAGAATATGCCCCCCTGCTGAAATGACATCAGAAGAAGGCGGGGCACTGCTTGCAGGATGAACAACTCTGGTAGCATGTGCCGATTGACCACCACATACTAGACCACGGGATGGGATGGCAACAGTAGTTACGATGGAAGATGTCGTAACGGCACTAGCAACTGGAGTCGATGATGCGACGCAAACAGTCAGATTGGTCGGAACTGACGTGACAGCGTTATGGTAAACTTGGGAAACAAAAGGTCTCGTAGTGGGAATGATATTATTATCCCACATAGAAGAGGAACTCCCAGAGCCCATGGCATCCCTTAGAGATCTATAGCGTGCAGGCACTGTAATACCGAGAGGTGTAACAGTGTAGGGCGTAGATATGACCGGGGATGTGGCCGGGATAGGAGTCTGAATACTCGACATAACAGGTGTTCCACTCGATATAGGAGATGTGTCTTCCATATCAGAAGAAGCCATCGGGGTCGAAACACCAGTAGGAGTAGAGGGAAAATCCTCTTCAGAAGGCTCCCAAACAGGGTTCCAAAACAAATCGTAAAGCTCATCTTCTGGAGCACGAGAGTTCAATGGTTGGACACTTGGAATAACAAGGAAAGTGTCACCACAAACTGGTGTCTTAGGAGCAGCAGAAGAAGGAGACCCTTGGTCACTCGGGATGGGAGATGGGATCGATGGATCCGCTAGGATGATTGAATCAAACAAAAATCCTAGACAAGCTAACGATAAAAGACCCTACTCAAAACTAACGCACACAAGGTCTAACAAGGTAAATGTAATCGTGGTCGAATAAATTTTTAAGACATTAGGACACAACTTGACCTTTTCATGTTTTAAGAGTCGAGAAAATGAAAAAAGATGACTCTAGTCGCGTTCGAATATTTAGTGAGCTCGAAGTGACAAATGCTTAAGTGAGCCTTTTCTTTTAAGGAGTCCGAAAAGGATCAAAAAGTGACTACTTTGGAGAAACTAGGCAAGGGGTTTACCAGAAAATCCATAAAACTACATATACACCTTAGCAATCATATGAAAGCCAAGGACTTTCCGTACGGCAGTCAATCTTCCCGAATGCTTTGTTCGGTGCGTTACGGGCTGTAAGGCGGTAGACACGACTTCCTGTGGATCAAGGATGATAACCTAGTGGAGTCTCCCCATATATACGCGACGGTACTTGGGAGCACAAATCCGTACTAGACCACAGTTGAATCACACAAGGAGGAATCACCCAACCTTAATGTGACAAAAAAAGTGACTAGGTTTAACGACGTTTGAGCACGTCTCTAGCCTAGACCTCTAGAATGTGAGTGTTATGTTCCAATGCATTTTTAAGTTCATTAGATTTATTTTAAAGTTGATCTTGAGTTATGTTTCGGTTTTTAGGTCCTACCCTATGTAATTTCTCAAAATCCCTAAATGCAATCTATACGCCAAAACATGTCATTCAATTCGATGAATGCTAATTACAAGAGAGTTAGAGAACCTTCATGCAAACAAAACGATCACAAACAACACAGAGTTTCCCTAATGTAGCTAATGCAAATCAATAAACTTTTCTTTAAGATCACTAATCCACTAATCAAAATGAAAAGTCCTAACTTTCATTAACTGTTTCAAAGCAAAAGAGATTTTCTTTTTCAATAATGGAAAAATGCACTAAAGAGCTTTTGAGAAATAACACTAACAAATTCTAACCGATACACACACGTTCAGTTCCTCAAAAAACAAATCAAACATTCAAAGAATCAAAAAGGTCCCAAAGACAACAATGAGCCGTGTGATGTGGGCTCAAAGTGAGACGAAGCGGAATTCAAGTGAAGACGAAGAAAATCACCTAAATAACGCAACGAAATGATTCACGACTACCAAACAAGTGTAAGGGAGAAAGCAAGAGAGTCGACTGGACAATAAAAAGATAAAAACACCTTAGGAAGGCTCGATTCACAAGGCCACTAGATGCCCTAGGGCTAGAAATGCAAAATCAGTAGAAAAAAGCAAACACCCAAAGGGTAGCGATCGAAACCAGTCAAATCAGATTCCAAGACACTCCAGTAGTCTAATAAAGGTACTTAGGACAAAACCAAATCTCAAAAAAGTTCAGAACTAAGAAAACATCAAAAGTTTACAGGCCTGGCACGACTGTCAAGATACAACTAGCGCCTTTCATGGATTGGCGCGGGTTGTAAGTGTGCAACATGCGCCAACTGACACAACTGTCATGCTATAAACTAGTGCTAGTCGAGTTTTCTATGGAAAAATAAAAAACAAAAGAGCCAAAGCTAAACCAGCAATACCTAAGTACTGTCAAGAGGCAAAAAAAACACAGGTCTCCAACCCAGAAAGAAAAACAAGTGGGAGAAACCAAGGAAACAATCAAGGAACAAGGCTAGTCCCAAGTCGTTCAGTTTGCAAACCAAACCGGAGATGGACTGAAGTAGACTTGATCTACTTCGCTAATGCAAGGCAATATCATTTCGAAGGCTATCTGGCTAGACTTCAGGCTTCGTCTAAAGTTTCCAAATCAAACAACAAGTCAAGATAAACAAACAAGGCAAAAGCCAACTCCCCAGCGGAGTCGCCAAATTGTTGTGTAGGTAAATCCCCTCTGCGGAAAGAGGCGATCCCACTAGCCAAAATGGGGTCTAGCAATAATCAAAAAACTCTAACATGCAGGTTCCTAATTGAAAAGTAAAGGCCAATGATGAGATCCTACCTCGAATCCAATGCTTATATTCGTAGAAGGGTTGTCGCTTCCATTCTTTCGCTTCGGTTGGTCACAATCCTCACGATCCTCATCAATAGACACCTGCACATGCAAAGAACAAGACAAATAGAAGCATAAAATCCAAGAAATGCAACTATGTATCAGTCAGAAAGGATACAACTCAAACATCATAATAAAGACACATGAGTGGAACCATAATGATAGTCATCTATTATTATTGATAAACAAAAGAGAATACAACCAAGTTCTGACGTCAAATCCTGCTTTGGTTGGGTCAATCAGCAACACATGCCTTGCAAAGCTTGTAAGGGATGGGAACAAGCCTCTCTCTCCTTGATTACTTGGACATGGATCTCCTCCTTAAAGGTTTAGCCTCATAGGGATGAACAAGGCCTCTTGCAAGATGAGCTTAGCAATTCTCAGACTTTGGGACTTAGATTTGGGAGCTTGAAAAGTAGAATTACTAACTAGCTTGTCAAAGGGGAAAGAACAATCTTATATAGAGGTAGTAGGAGTAGATAAGACCATCCACTTGATTCATGGGATTGCCCTTATCATTAGGAGGCTTCCATGAGAGGTGGAGAACTACTTCCCTCCTTGGGAGATACGAAGCCCAACTGAACCAACTCAAACTGGAATCAGTTCATGGATAGGGTGAAAGGAACCTTCAGAAGTTTGTTTGTTAAAAAATTTACCCAACTGGGTTGGCGCTAGTGCGACTCTGAGACAGAGCGCCATCTGGCGTTCCCTCTTTGGAGGATTTCTCCCATTGGTGCAAATGGTGCACTGTGGAACAACGCCAACTATATTTTTGCGTATTTTGTAGAAGGTGTCTTCAGGGCATATGGAGTACATACTTTAAGGGATACAATGCAGGTGCTTTTCAAGTTATGTCACTCTCACAGGTCTCGGAATAGGTCCTCCAATGTACAGGAGAAGGGGTAACAGGGACGATGACAAAATACTCTGTAACACAGCCATTATTGGAATTTGGGTAAAGGGATGTAGAAGGTGATTGTGTGGAAGAAGAGGCAGATTGTGTATGTGCTAGATGAACTGGCAGTAGTACTCTAAGATGAAGGGATATGAATAGGAGGATTGATTGGAGGAAATGTATGAAATGAAGGTGTTTGTAGAGGTGAGTTTGACAAAATCTCATTAGTGGATGTTTGTGATTCATATTTTTTAGTCTTCTTTTAGAGTAACTCCAAGTCTTTCGCTCTAAGAATGAGTTAAAATCCAAGTAGATTGAAAAGATGAAGATACACTACCTTTAGATATTTCTGATCGTTGAGGTTTTTCTCCAGAAATATAAATACTTTCCAATTTTTCAATTAAGGTTTCAACTTATGGTACTTGATAAGAAGAAGGTGGATCAGAAGATAGAGGTAGTATTCTAGGATATTTTGTAGATATTTTTTCAACTTCTGATCTAGAAGTAGGAGTTTTAGATGAAGATCTAGAACTTGGAGGTGATCTTGAGGGGGGGCGACTCTTAGAATGGCCTTTAGATTTTGGTTTGGCTCTATTTTCCATTCATAGTCAGGGCCCTCCTTCTAGCACCAAAAATTTTGAAGGCTCAGAATATCCTTGCATCAACATCAGGGAAACCACCCGGTCAGGAACTTGAATACCGTTCTTTTTCCATTTGGGATAACAGTTCTGACTAGGGATATAGGGACCAATTTCCCTTTCAAATATATAACAGAGTTTGGGTTGTGATATAGATGGGGTGAAAACTATTTGATAGAGTAAATACGAATGAAAATATATATATATATAGATATATATAATTCCCGGGATGTAACTAACTTTGCATATGCGATTCATAAATATTTCTTTATAAATGAAAGACAATATAGATGATCAAACATTTAAAAGAGTTCAAACAAATTAAAGAAAAAATTGATTAAATAGTTAATCAATTTAATTATTA
Source organism: Pinus taeda (assembly GCA_000404065.3). NCBI lineage: Eukaryota > Viridiplantae > Streptophyta > Pinopsida > Pinales > Pinaceae > Pinus > Pinus taeda. Next base: position 78,532 of record APFE031502077.1, on the reverse strand, counting down.
AGCACATAAAAATTAATACACTTTTCAATAATGAAACAATGCTTAATTGATTTGTGATATTGTATATAATAAAAAAACGATAAAACTTAACTAACTTTTAAACATAAAATGTAGCATTGATAAAAGATAATAGTACCAGATATATCAATGCTTTGCTTATGGAATAAGATAGTCTCTAGCCCAACCTTTCTATTAAAATTATCAAAGAAATACAAAAGTGCAAGCTCCTTGAGTCTTCTTACAAAAGTTATGAACCCTTTCTCTAAAAAGATGAGAGGGTATTTATAAATAAAATCCATACTATCAAAATAGAAAATGTATATTTTTTTTAGGAGGTTGAAACAAACACTCCTCAAAATAGGGAAAAAAGGGATAAAATTAGCCAATGTTTTAATAATAAACTAAAGGTGGGAAGTTGATTGTTTTACCATTTGCTCTCGTAATATGTAAATAGATTCCATAGGCTTCAATTCTGGGGAATGAGATGGACTGATCCACATATTTCCTCCAAACAAGGCATATGAAAGAGGTGGGAGCATGTATTTAGTTGTATTAACAAAGCTGCAAAGAACTAACCATTGTCCATAGGGATTTACCAAAAACTGTTGATGATATTGAAGATTTAACTTAGATAATTTCTTGATGTTATATTTCCTTTGATTTGTTATGCCAATACTCTATGACTGTTTGAGTATCTGGAAAGAATTCTCCTAGGCACTTAGTAATAAGATTAGCATCTGTCAGACTTTCTCTAACAGTTTTGGTAATTTGGCATGTTAGGTCTCTTTCTCTATAAATTGCTTGTTCAGTCTGCTTTATTCTAATATCCGAATCTCTGAAAAGATCTTTATATGAGTCTTGTATTTTGGGAAGATTTTCTTTTATTCCAATTGAAGTGTCCTACAAAGTGATGAAATCAGAAATCTTGTTGTTGATATCTTCATAGTATGTTCTTAATTCAGACATTTGATCAGTCAATGAGTCACTATTTTTACAGAGGTCATTGATGATCATTAACTTCTTACTAAAGTTTACTTTCTATTGTGCAAGGAGAGAATTGATCTCTCCAGCTTCTTTTCTGAATCCTTCAATATCGGTATCCTTCTGTATCTAACTTATTCTAAGTTGAAGATGGTTAATCTGTGCATTTCGGATCTTAATCTCAACTTTGTTTTGAACTTTCAATTGATCAAACTCAGTTTGTAATTTTCACAACTTGAGTTATCATTCCTGCCCCATAGCATGTCTTGAATTAAGTAATGTTTTCTCTAATTGCAAGTTTTTTTCATATTTTTCTTTAACCAATTGTTTAACTTCAGTGGCTTTGAAAATGGTGATCGTAGCATAGGCTCCTGCATATTGAGAAATCTTAGCTAACTCATCATATGAATTAGCTTGATAATCTTTCCATACCACATCTAATGGAACGCTTCCAGGAATAAGTTCCTGAGAATGTTCCATTCTTCTTTTTCTCTTCTATCGACTCATAACAACATAATGTTCAATACTATAAAATATATTAAGAGGCAAAATCTCTTCTACTCTAAGGGACGATCTCGAAGGTGCAGACTACCAGGATAACTTTGTTATCCATTATTTGACTTGATGACTCATTTATAGGAGACTTTGTCTTACTAGCTACAGGAGTCTTATCTATCTCCATTGAAGTTGAATCTTGTACCTCCTTCTCCTATGTGTTATCTAGTTCTTTGTTGAACTAATCCCAAACTTTATCGAGCTCACTAGTAGATAGGATCTCTTCTATTTGTTTCTCTGAGAGTGTAGTATTGGGTGTATTTTCTATTTCTCTTGTAGACAACAGAAAATAAATAAATAAATAAATAAATAAAAATAAATAAAAAATAAAAAATAAATAAAATTTGTAGGCAATTCTGGTTCTAAAGCAATTAGGCATTTAGAAGGTAGTTTTTGTAGCCTTTTATTTATGTGCTCTTGGAATAAGATAAAATCCTTGAGGCCCAGTCAAGTTTTTTCTAAATGTTTCATCTGTCTATATGACTCACATGTCTCAAACAAATCATCAAAATCATCAGGTCCATGAACAAATGGCCTTATTTTAACCTGAGTAGTGAAATCATGAATGACCTTTTTAGGGTCGTACTGTCTAGGAGGAATAGTGGGGAGCTACATGCTTTCGATTTGTTTGATTTATAGGACAACATGATTGTAATTTCCAAGAGCATAGGCTCCACATTGAATAGGAAATTGTGGCCAAATAGCCTTTTTGGAGTCTTTCAAGACTTTAGTTATACCATGACCTACGGTCTGATAGGAAACTTTCCGAGCTAGAAGCTTATCAGGAACATAAATAGGAAGAACATGTGGGGCCACAAGACTTCCAAATACTCTAACATAAGTGAAATTTTCTTCAGTAAACCAACTGCTAATAGCAGTGAAGTATGTCATGGCTTTATTGAGAAAACCTAGGGGAATTTCAATCAAAATGGCTTTGTACAATGGCAACATTACCTGATTGCAAATTCTGTAAAAATGAGATTGGTGCTTAGATTCTGATAGGATATCATGATATAAGTGAATTGGTGTAGGGTCTTCAAGTGTCCATTTCCATCCTATTGAGGGAAAATCAAAAGACAAACAAATGGCATCCATAATATAGGCTCTCATATAAAAATTTGCCACGATTCTTTCTGAAACATTGTGCTTTTGCCTATATTCTAAGATTTTGGATGTGATATTGTTGGACAAGATAGTAGCCCAATCCATTATTTTAGAATTAGAAGTAGCTTGAATTAAGGGAACCCATTCAACTGTAAATTTATGTGTGTTCATAGAATCAAACAATATACATATCATAGCAGCAACATAACATAATGGACTGGGAAGAGAAGCTAAAGAATACATACCCTTAATATCATGCTTGTGCTTGCTTGGGTCTTGTCTCCATTGTATAATGGGCTCTGATTCTAATTTGTTCTTCTCTGCAATTTTTTTGAGAAACTACTTATTGCAAATATTTTGAGGGTCTGATAAATGATACATCCTCTTCAAATCTGCAGCTTTGAAGAATCCTACTATACTTTTCCTTGACGTCAAGAACGTCATGTCCTCAATATTGACATTATTAATCATCCACTGAATCATATCTTCATAGGGTAAAATTTTAGGCCACGCAACAATTCAGTGAAGAAAGGAATTGGCGACATTAGAGAAGTTAGGCTCAGATGATGATGAGGCGTGAGATGTTTCTTTCTTAACTACTACTATTATGGGATTTTCTTCTTCAAATAGATTGTGCATTGACTCCCAAGAAGAAGTGCTAGATTCTGGCGTGCATGTCGTGTCTGTGAATAATGGAGCCATCTCTGTTGCTTCTGGTTTGAATTGAGTTACTTCTATTTGAATAGACGACCCTTTCCCTTTATTTCCTACTTTGGACATTTCAACGAAACATTGTTTATTAGTATTAGCCTATAAAAAGGAAATACAGAGGAATGTTTTAGATCTCCAAGGAAAAAAGGACATGTGGGACAAATACATACGTTTGAAATAACAACTTGCCAATTAAATCAATTTCGTCAACCGAGGAACATTAAAACCATTAGATTTGAAATTTACTGAAAATCTACATACACACGGATCCTCATTAAGTACAACTTAGCCAACAATTTCACATCACAAATATTCTTTGGAATTATTTCGCTTGAAGTTATGTTGCGGTGTGAGATGTGCGATTTGCGATATGCAATATCGAATACGTGCATCAGAAATTAGGGTGTGTTCCTTTTATATCACAATCGCAACATAGAGACGTATGAGCTAATAAAGATCCAGTACGGATGTGCAACTCACGAACTACAATCTGTGATAACGATGTGTCTCTATGGCGGGTCCAATGAAGCTTTATGTGTGGGAGTTATTTTTTCTTTCTTTTCTTCATTTTATTAAGAGGAGCTTTATTTGGAAATGATATCTCATATCACAACAATCGATAAGGATATTATCATGACTTATAATCATTTGCAATGCGCGGTTTTATTTAAAATGTAAACCTAAGTTATTCAACTAGGACTTAAACCTAAAAGATAATTGAACATGACATCTTTTAGGTTTTTTGGAATTGTTTGGAATATAAATCTAAAGCAAAATTTTGAAAGGGTTCCCATTATTTAAATGTTCTATCTATAAATAATAGGGGTTTGTTGGGTACCACAACAAATAGTTGTTCTACTCCTTTAGCTATATTATATTGTCTCACACACGAAGAACTAGAAATCATACAACTGACCTTTTAGCTATCTTAGGTTGCATGCAACAATGAAGAAGCTTAGAGAGTGGCTAGCCCTAGGAACCGAAAATAAATAGGATTAGTGAGCTAATCAATATCTTAAAAGAAGAAAAGTATAGCTGTCAAGGGAAGATGGAGAATAGTTATCAAATTTCCCTCATCGGGGTGTGGCTCAAGGATTATGGAGGAATGGGTAATTGAGCCTACCACCTTGGCTAATGACTAGCATGAGAGTCAGTAAAGGTTAGTGTGCTAATTTTTCATAGGACTATATTGTTCTTTTCTTTGATAATTGCATTTCTTCATTAACACATTAAGTTCGCCCTATAAGATCATAACATTATTCATATCTACATCATTATGCAATAGCATATGCAACTATGCAGAAAGAACAATATCATCATCATCAATGCAATGAAACATAAAGGAACAATAGAAGAAAATAATTAACACATAGAGACACCAGGATTGGTTGGAGACCAGGGAAACAGCCACTATGAGGAAAACCCTTTCAAATTATTCTTCTTCTTAGATTGTCATCAAATGATTCATCAAAAGAGAGTACAATGATCCATATCTTCATTTATGTAACTAACCAGCAAAAACAACTACAAAATCCATAGATGAACCCAACAAATATTATTCTCAAAATTTTGATTATGAAGTCTATAATGAACTGTCATTATCTGGAGTCAACTGTTGAACCCTGCGGTCACTGAGTGAAATATTTGGACAATTGAGATTCCATTATTTAGGTCCAAATCACATGGAGGATGAGTCATGCAAGCAACTATAGCATCCCAGTTGCACCCTTAAGCTTGGCACATGAGAGATTGGGGTTGGATCTAGTTTGAGAGAAGTGAGCAACTGTGATTCTGAAACCCTAACTCCTAGTTGCATGGATGAAGAATTTTATGTGAGGCTAGAAGGCTCCAGTCGCATGAATGAGCTTTTGTTCGAGAGAATGTGCTTGATTTCTTCCTGTGTTGTGCCTGCGACTGTGGCCCAAAACCCTAATACTGATATGCGAGCTTTGGACCCTGCAATTTCACCTAAGAGCGAACCTAATCCTCCCTAGATGAGCCTCATACCTGTGCAAACCAAAAACCAAGATATAATAGTGTCTCATGATGGTTTCCAAATGAGGTAGAGGTCACTTATATTTATATCCTTCCAAAGGTGTCCACTTTTCTTTAGGGCCGACCTTGTCAAATGTGCACATGTGGGATTTTATTCATAAGTACACTTTCCCTTATCCATTATAAGTGATCTTTAGGTAAATTTTTTTCCTCTCGAAAAGAGGATTTCTATGCAGTCATTATCTCCATTAAGTGAGTTGTTCAAAGTGGAATTTGACTGTAGTTAAATATTTTTAACACTCCCTCTGAACTACGGATAATTCCACCTGCATCATGTCATGAGTATCCTATCAACAAATCATATCTAGTCTCAAGTATATCGTCATCACATATCATCATTGATCATCTCAATTCATTTCTTTCTTATTAATGTTTGTTTATTAATGATTCCTACTCATATATTGAACATTCTTGAACCTAAAAGAAGAATTATTTTGACATTGAAGGGGAGTTCAATTTGTTGAAAATAGCAACAAGAAATGTTAAAGATAGAAGTGCTAAAAATAGCATTGTTATAAATAGAATTTCGGGATACATTCCAATTTTAGATATTCCTTGAACTAAAATGGAGAACTAAAAATTCGAATTTGATCTTAGTAGCTGCTTGAAAAATAATTAATTAATTCATCGTGAGCTAATTAGTTGGAGAGAATCAAATTTGAAGTATATGTGAAGACATGCAACAGTTATCCCTTTGATTGAGGAAGTTATCCCTTAATTAAGGAGATAAGGATGAGTTGTATTTTTGAGTTGTAATTAGTTAGCTCAGTTAACTGAGTTAAGTCTAGTTAGATTAGTTCCAACAATTTTTGGAACTGATTGTGAGTTCAGTTAGTTAATTTATGCATGCATGTAACTAGTGTACTTTAGATAACTGAATATTCTCTCATAAATAACTCATGCATGTCAGTTTAGTTAGAGACCCAGTTGAGATCATAGGATGGGACAATGTACTATTAGTTGTAGGAATATTCCATTGAGGATATCTCTTGCATCCAAAAGTAATTCTTTCCTTGAGGATTGTGCAGTTATTTCTTAGTTTAGTGAGTAGTGTGTGAGGCAATTCACACAGGTGGCAGATTTTGGACCCCAAGAGAAACTGCGCAAGGAAATAGGAGGCTTGGAGGACTAGAGGAAGGCATATGTCATGTCTATTCAGTCTATGAGCAGCATTGAGGGATTGTACTGAGAGCTGGATAGATTGTGAGCTAAAGCTTTGTGTAATCTCTGAGATATTTCCACTTGTATGATAATACAGATAGCGGGGTTTTTAGTTGAGGATTCCCCTACAATATTCTTCTATCTTGATGTGTGATTGATTTCTCATTCTATGTTAAATGTGTTCTAATTTATCTTGCTCAAAATCGATTAAGCTTCAAAAACAAGAGTGTTTGGGACACCAAACCTGGTAATAATGAATTGATCTATGAACTCTATAATTGCCTCAGTGTTTGTTTTCTTCAGAGGAATTTCTTCAACCCACTTAGTAATGTAATCAGTAGCAGTAAGGATATACTTATGTTGTTTGGATGACTATGGAGTGATTTTCCCAATGATATCCAATCCCCATTGCTCGAAAGGTTGTTCAATGTTCACTAATTGCAAAGGGAAAGCTGGTTTTCTTTGTCTTCCACTGGAGACTTAACAACTTCGGCATTTCCTTACGTATTTGTGAGTGTCTCTGAACAAGGTGGGCCAATAATATCTAACATGAATGATTTTGTGGGCTGTTGTATCAGCTCCAAAATTCTCTCCTGTTGGTCCGTCATGTAGCTCCTGCAAACTTTTTGCGCTTCAGGTTTTTCTACGCATCTTAATAGAATTGAATCATAATTTCGCCTAAACAGTACATCATCTACAATTATGAATTTTTTCGCTTTTAATCTAATGGGAAGTTTATTTTTATAGGATAGATTAGAGGTGCGTATCCATTTTTTAAATAGAAAATCAAATCTACATATTGTGATTCAGGATCTGTGATACTTATCTAATTGATTTCTTCAGTATGTTTTGTACCTTCTGGTTCTTGAATATTGGATGTTCCTACTAATAACCTGCAAAAACCTTGGCCTCTGACAATCTTTGCTAGCTTGATTTCTAAGTCATATTCTTGTAATGTTGTGACCCAATTTGCCCTTTTTTCTCCTGATTCCCTTTGAATTAGTAATTGTCTTACTGCTGAGAAAGGAACAATGAATTTTATGTGAGCTTTTAAGAGAAAGGATCTGTAGTGTTTGATAGATTTGTACATAGAAAAGGCTTGCTTTTCAACTTCCGAATAATTAAGTTCAGCACCTTGAAGATTTGAACTATAAAAAGAAATTGGTGCCTCCAAGTTTTGATCATTAATCTGAGTCAACACTGCTGCATAAGACGAGGTGGATGCGAGAGTATATAGTATGAAATGACTGGAAAAATTGGGAGTGCTTAAAGCAGGGACGTTAATTATTGATTGTTTGATAGAATCAAATGCCTCTTTTTCTGCAGATCCCCATTTAAACACCAAATTTTTCTAATCATTGTTTGCAATGGTAAAATAATCTGGGAAAATTCTGGAACGAATCGTTTAACAAGGCTAATTTGACTTAAAAATGACTGCATGTATTTTTATTATGAGGGAATGGAATATCAAAAATCTCTTTAATTCTATCTGGATCAATATAAATACCATCTTTTGAAACAATGAAGCCCAAGAGCTTTCCTTGATGAAGAGCAAAAAAGGACTTTTTTGGATTGAGCGAGATACCATACCTTCTACAACATTCAAATATTTGTTTTATATCATGTAAATGATTAGACCTTTTCTTCGAAAATACAGTAATATCATCTAAATAGACAACTACTATTTTATTGATCAATCCTTTGAATGTTATATCCTTGCTCTTTGGAATGTAGCTCCTGCATTGATAAGTCCAAAAGGCATTTTTTGGTAAGCATAAATTCCCCACTTAGTTCTGAAGGTAGTTTTAAGCCTATCATCAGGATGGACCAAAATCTAGTTATATCTTGAAAAACCATCTAAAAAGGACATCAACTCAGAACCAGCTACTAAATGGAGTATCTGCTCCATGGTAGGTAAATGGAAGTTATCCTTTTGGCTTGCTTTATTAAGATTTCTAAAATCTATGCAAATCTTGATGTTGCCATTTTTCTTTGTAATAGGCACAATATTGGACACCTAGTTTGAATGTCTGATAGGAAAAAGTGATTTTAGCCTTTGAGAGTTTGTTTAGTTCGGTTTTTATTTGACTCTCTAGGTTAGGACGAATTTTCCTTAACTTCTGTTGGACTGGTTTTTGTTTAGAAAGCATTGGAATAGTATGTTGAATGATCGATGCATCGTATGTTTTCAAATCATCATATTTCCAAGCGAAGATATATTTATTTTTTCGTAATAACCTAATGAATGTTGTTCTTTCTTCTAAAGAAAGTCCTAACCCAAATTGATGTTTTGAGGGTTTTCCTCAGTACCTAGGTTTATCAATTCAAATCTTAAAGTAGAACTTTGGAGCTTTGAATTGGTCACCTGTTTAAACCTGTCTTTACTATCATAAAGATCTTCTAGCTTAACCACTGGCTTTGGTATTGAGTTTTCTTCTTGTTTTTCCTTCATTTGAAGGTTATGATCACTTTCATAAATGACCTGATCATCATAGGACTTGTCGGAAGTCTAGAAATTTAAAATGTATTCATCATGATTGAACACTCGCCAATTGGTGACATTGTCAAGAATTGATGGTCTAAAAATTAACTCTACTGAAAATTTGTCTAGGCTGTAATCTTCAGAAGGTAGGAGTTTGGAAGCAACATTAGCTAGCAAGTCTGCTGCTGCATTCTGGGATCTACGGATAGGAGAAATATTTAATGCTAAAAATTGAGATATGAGTTCCTGCACCAAAGACTGATAGTGTTTGAGATGACTAGAAAGACAGTGAATTGTATTTCTAACTTGTTTTATAACAATTTCTTAATCACCAAACACTTTCAAATATTGAACTTTAATACCAATAGCTTTATAGAGTCCTTGAACTAAGGCCTCATATTCAACCGTATTATTTGTGCATTCGAATTCCAATCTACATGGTAACATAGTTTTTTCTCCTTCAGGGCTAACTAAAATACACCCTGCTTCTGCACCTTCACTAGATTTAGACCCATCAAAGTATAGTGAACAAAATAAAGAATTATCAACAATTTTATTTACAGTTTCCTGAGAAATATTGACACATCTTGATCTATCGGTTTGTGAAAATTTTTCAATTTGGGATGTGAAATTATTAACTGAGAAAGTAGACGGTTGGGTAGTGAAATTGCCAAAGAATGGTTCGGATGAGTAATTCCCCAAAATATTGTTATTGAATGCTATTGGTTGATTTTCCTGTTCAAACTCAGTGACATTATGGGTCATATGTTTCTCTCGATCGATTTTGATCTGATTTGGCTTTCCTTTATAAGGTAGCCACATATGGGACCAATCGGTAGAAGTATAACAGTGGAGTTTCTCAGACCAGTCTCTACTCAAAATTAAACCATAAAATTCAAGTATATCAGTGATTAAAATATCAATTCTCTGAACCACTTGTGGATCAGCTGATAACCTGATAGTTACAAAATTGATTTCCCCAAAAACCTGGACCTTGGTTCTATCCAACTATACAATATGAATTGCAAACTTTTGGGGTTCAATGTTCAGTTTGGAACAAATTGAAGCTGGAATTATGTTAGAGGATTCCCCTGAGTCAATCAAACAGTTGTATAGATTTCTATTATAGATCTCATAGGTCAAGAGAAAAGGGGTGTATGAGAATTTGATCTGTCTCCGATTAAAACTGCATCAGTAGCTTCTACTCTACCAGGAGGTGGTTGACCTAAATCATTTGCAGCTTTGGAGATCACAACATTAGGAAGAGGTGAAGAAGGTACCGCCTTTAGTTCCTTAAGAAGTAATTTTTGCTGATGTTTGAGTTTTCTAAGTTCAAACATAGTTATGTTTGCCTTTGTCTTCTTCATATCATCGATAATATTGTAATCCATTGAATCCGATACTACCAACGTCTTAGATGTTGAGGATATGTTTGAGGATGATGGTTGATTTTGGGATGTTATCACCGCAGATTTATTTGTGGGAACCTTTTCTTCTATAGTAGTGGTACTTGCGTTCCTTTTCTTTGAAATTGATTGAACAGGTTCAGGAGTACCTTTACTCTTGGTAGTCACAGGGAAAGCTTCTTGTTCATTTTCTGTATCAGAGTTAGGTAAAATGAAGTCCCACATCCCATGGCATTTGACAATCTCCTCTTCTTCGGGCTCCTCAGATGGAAAGACTGTTTCATCTTCTTCTTCCTCTTCAGGATCTGAGTCTGCATTAGAAATAGCATTTGGTGGTTTTGACTCAGGTTTCTTAAAATTTCTTGAAGTTTCAGCTACTTGTTTTTTGATTTCAACAATATCATTTGACATAGTCGTAGAACTAATAAAAAATGATATTGCTGATAAAATTCCAGGTGTCTGGGGAGGAGTTGATATTGAAGATTGAATAAGTTGGGATGTTGAAGTTTCTGATCTCTGCTGAACAACAATGTGTAACGGAGGAGTGGATGGTTGACTTCACACTGGAGAAGATGAAATGGAGGATGATGACGAGAAGGTCTCACTGTCCGATCCTTCAGTGTTCTTTTTAGCTTTTTTCCTTTTCGGTAAAGGCAACTTAGTAGGTTCAATACTGAGCTTTCCGCTTTGAAGTCTGGTGAGAGGGTGATGTAGATTGAATTGCGAAGTCTCATTGCCTTGAGATACTTCAGATTTATGTGGTGATATCGAAAAGCCTTGAAGTTTCTGAATGAGAGACTGAAATTCAGGAGACTCAAGACTTAATCAATCTGGAATATGGTGAGATTGAGCAGTGGTAGTCGACTCCTCTTCTTCTCGTTTGAATACATGTTCCAGAATGCAAACGGGAGGTCTGAGGTGAGGTGGAGGGATATTTACTCTCAGAATGGACTATAGGTTTTGGTTTTCTTGCCATTCATACTTCATGCCATCCTTCTAGTGCCAAAAATGTTGATGCCTAGAAAGTCACTGCAACAACATTGGGGAAAACCACCCGGTCTGAACCTTAATGCAGCTCCTTTTCCGTTTTGTGTGGTGCCTCTGACTGGAAATAATGGGACCAGTTTCCCAATGATGAATAAAAGGGGATGGATAAATGGGTTGTTCTATGATATAATGATAATGGATGAATGATTTAATCTGAAAAATAAAAATATGAATAACTATCCTATCCTGAGAAATTTCTGCTTTTAGTGTAACGTTTGATAATCTTTATCCACAAACAAGCATATAGATGACTCTATTGGTAACAAAGACATTTATTCATATGATAATTAGTTTTTTCAAGTAGTTGAACAAAGTAATCATTAAAAACATTATTAGACTATCTTTTATATATCACTGATACATATATGACTAAAATAATAACATTCCTTAAACATTCAATAGTGAAAAATATAAGGATTGCTATTAAAAACACATACATATATCCAATGATAGCAAGAGTAAACAAATGACGATTCATATGAAAGAATGAAACAAGATCATAGATAATAGTACCATATGTGTTTTGAATCACTCCCAATATCAATCGCATTCAAAGTCCTTTTTCCAACTTAAAAATAATTTCACATCAAGGCAATAGTGCACATCCTATCAAAGCTTTCTTTGTTAGAATTCAGAATACTGGCCCAGTCTTTATAAAAAATATACCAGAAGCACAATAGTGCAACTTCCAGATTTGAGTTTTATACAAAAACTGAGGACGCTTTCTAAATGCATGAAAGGGTCTATAAATACTAATTAAACTAACTAACTACAAAAATAAAATGATATTAATTGGTACAACTAAATCTTGAGTATCTTATCCACAATAGGTTTGTTGGCAGTCAGCAGCATGATTCATTGTTTTGGTTGTTCTCCTTTTGATTTGAGTTGGCAGATTATAAGCATTAGTTCCAATTCTGGAGGATGAATGAGGCGAGAATGGAGTTGAGCTAAGTATGTGGCATCATGGATTTCAGGAATGATACAACGGATCAGATCGGTTAAACATTTGAGGACGGCCCTTTGCCTGTATCGTTTTACTAAGAAAAACCAATATGTATAACAAGTTAAACTTTGGATGCTGGCAATTAGTCTTCCATTATTCTCCAATTCTTGATTGCATGCTTGCTCCAATGTTTTGGCTTACAACAATTTACCTGGGGTGCGTTGTGAAATCATGTTAGATAGATAAAGAGTGTTATTGATTAGCTCAATTAAATTACTTGTAGATAATCTACATATGGAAATCTCTCTCTCTACTTTCATTAGCTATGACTGCCATTCTAAGAAAATGATCTCCTTTTGTGATTCTAGAATTTTGGGTAGATTTGTTGCCTGCCCTTCATTGGTGTCTTGCCAAGCAAGGAAGTTTGTCAGAGTCTCATCATTCTGTTCCTAATCCTGCCTAACATTAACTGATTTGTTAACTATTGATGTCGTTATATCACAAAGGGGCTCAACCAGAGAAATTTTATGACATAACAGTCTTAACTGTGTAACCAATGCTTTGTTGATTTGTAGTGCTTCAGACCTAAAATCTAATGGTTGCGGAAGACTCTTGAACTTTTCTACTTTAAGTGACAACTGAGAAATTTGCTTATCTTTCGTTTTCATCATTAGTTCATTCATTGTCTTTAACCTGGCCAATGCTTCAGATAATTCTTTTTTCTTTTGTATTGCGCTTGAGTCTATTCACTGTTTCTCTTCAAGAAATTACTTATTCAATTGATTGTTTATTTGCTGTTGCGTTGATAGTTGCTGTTCCAATTGTTCAATTTTCTGTTGTGCTTCGAACACCTATGATTGCAACAAAACGATTGCTTGGTCCTTTTCTTTAAGTAGATTACTTACTTCCGATGCCTTGTCCAGAGTGGCTGTCGAATAAGCTCCAACATACTAAGAAAGCTTTGTTAGGTCATCAGAATGGTTAAACTCTTCTTTCCACACTACATTAGCTATCTCTGTTTGTGCTGGAAACAGGGAAGATTAATCAAGTCTTCTCATTTTCCTATGTCTTTTCACTATAGCCCTGTGTTTGGGATTGTAAAAGACATCTAATGGAGGTATGTCCTCTACCTGCAAAATAATTTGAATGGAGGGATCTTTTGGAATCATTTCTAAATCCATTCTAGGGGGTAAGCTGTTGGTTCCTTCATTGAAACTGTTGTTGACACTGTATCTTGTCCATCTGTTACTTTGGGTGTATTGGCACCTTTTGGACCTTCCAAATTGCTTATAATAGAGTCAAATTGTTGCCATTCTTGGAGTAGTTTAGGATCAATCTGAGTATCCACATTCATATTTTCGTTTCCCTTCTCCTGTTCTTTTTCTGCTCTTTTTTCTATTCTAGTTCTTTTCCTCTTTCGAGAATCTTTCCTACAGTGGGAGGTTTGTCAATGATCTGTTGTTCAGGCTCACTTTACTGTGTTGTCGGGGTAGTAGTTAATAAGTCTAGAGGTAGAGTTTGCAACCTCTGTTCTCTGGGCTTATTGAATTCTACTATCTTTTCATCATTATATCTCATTTTGGCTAGCATTTGTACCTTGAATAATGATTTTTCCGAAGAAAACAAGTCACCAAAATCATCTTTCTCATGATCAAACCTTGTAAGTTTGGCTTGTTCAAGCACAATATAGGCAACTTTCCTAGGATCGAATTGTCTATTAGGAATGGTTGCAAGATTGAGCATGTTTATTTTCTCTGCCTCCTTCTCTGCATGCTTGTAGTCCTGCAAAGTATAAACATCACATCTCAAAGGAAAAGTAGGCCAAGCCTTCTTTTTAGAAGTCCTAAGAGTCTTGGATGTCCCTGCGGTTGTAATTTGGTAGGCCAATTCTCGGGCTAACAGCTTGTCAGGTATATACAGAGGAAGGACATGAGGTCTTGCAAGGCTACCAAAAACCCTTGTGTGTGTGAACTTGTCTTCCCCGAACCAATTTCCTACAGTGTTTAGGTCGACCTCTGAAGAAATCTTTGGGGCAGGCTTATCAAAAATGGCATAGTAAATAGGCAACATAAAACCATTACATATTTGGTACAAGTGGTCCTTATAGGGCGCCTTCTATAAATTTTGGTGATAAACGTGAATTGGCATGGGGTCTTGTGAAGTCCATCTCCACCCTAGTACAAGAAATTCAGAATTGAAACAAAGAGTATCTAAAATATAAGCACTATAATAAAATGGAGGAATAGACCTATCGATCACGCGAGTTTTTTCTCTAAACTCAAGAATTGCAGTGGCTAATTTATCTAACAATATATTGGCCCAATCCATTACTTCACTATTAACTGCCGCTTCCATTAAGGGAAACATTTCAATAGTGAATTTTGCATAATCATGCAATCCCCAAATTCTACATATCATTGCCTCGACATAACAGTAAAGAGAACATAATGAATCTATAGAGTACTTACTTGAAGATTCATGTTTTTGCCTTGTGGGGTTCTGTCTCCACTCCCGAATTGGGGTCGATTCAGTCTCATTCTCACTTGCGAACTTCTCAAGAAAGGATTTATTGTATTTCTTTTGAGGTTTAGGCAAGTGATACATTTTCCTTAAGTCATCAGGCTAAAATGAGCTGAAGACCCTTCCTTCAACTATGTAAAATGTTTTGTTTAAAATTGGGATCTCCTCTACTGCCCATCACACTACATCAGTGTATGGAAGAATTTTTCATGTGCTGCTATTCGGTGCAGATATGAATCAGCTAAATATTTCAGGGAAGCCTCTAATTTTCTAGTTGAATCTACGATAGCTTGTATTGATACTGTCTGAGGCTCCTCTGCTTCAATTAAATTATATATGGTTTACCAACTCATGTTTCCAAGGCCAAGACACGTAGTGTCTGAAATCAATCCCTTTCTTCTTGGTCCTGGATCAGTGCTGGATTGCACTGTTATTGCAGGAGCCACTGCTGCTACGAATCTCTTGGATTCCTTTCCCATTTGTTTTGAACTGGTTGTTTTGGCGGAGCTCTACACAAGGAATAAAATGAGCGTGATACAGAGAATAGGTAGTGTGAGCCAATATGAAAGAATTATATCAATTAGCGAGCAATGAAAGATTAAAATGATACTGCCACAGATACAATCTCAGGGAAGATCTCGGCATAACTGCTATATTAATTGGCCACTTAACCTGTCAATCATGGTAAAGGAGTTTTAAATACTCATCATATTGTTTATATGCCGAATGATTCATTCAAGTGTGGCTTTGAGTTTTTGGCAGATAATCACAAGTAAATCGCTATCGGGAATAGGAAGGCTTTTAATAATAATCCAAAATAATGTATGCAAGCCTTTTAAATCTATTTTGAAACTCACGCCTTGATTTATTGGATCGCAATTGGGGATGAGCTCGGGTCATAATACTTATGTTATTGCAAAAATCGTCGATCCCCAATGGAAATACTCCTTATCGCATCGGGAGATTTAAAGGTGTCTTAAACATGCGATGCGTTATATCCCCCGATTGCCGATATCGATATCGCATTGGAGAAATAGGGGAGGGCCTTTCGTTATATTTGCTGCTTGTCTTTCCTGATAACCGATAGTTGTTTACTTTTCGGATCGGGGTAAGTCAATGTGTCCTTGTATTGTTTTCTTTGTTTTTGCGATATGCGATCTTGTGATTTCTTTATTGTAATAATAAAGAATTTTATATTTATTCATAAGACTAATTTCATTATTGTTCAAAAGATTTATAATATAATGTTTCCGTTGGACATTTTGATGAAGGATTTTGTAATGATGAGTTGATACCAATTTATTCACACATATATGTTTAAAAGGGACCCATTTCATATTATACTTATAAAGAAAAAATTTATGAAATGGGGGTTGTTGTACAGCACAACACCATGGTGGGAATAAGATTTACAAATTGAAATTACGATGCTTTCATTGTCATGAGGTGGGCCATTATGCTACGAATTGTCCACAGAAGAAATCCAAGAAGGGATCCTCGAAAGGATCAGATGGTGAGGCACTAGCCTCATAGTTCGACTTGGGTTTCACCCTCATCGCATGCATGGTTTCATCGATGGTGTACTGTGTTTCATACCTGGATAGTGGAGCCTCATTCCACATGATTGACGACAAGAGTTTATTCAGTACCTTGGAGCAGAAGGACATCCAGATGCGTATAGAGATGGGCAATGATGGAAAATACCATGTTTCAGGTGAAGGTACGGTTGTGTTTTAGAGGGAGCATGGAGCTCCTCTCACCTTGACTGATGTAAATTATGTGCTTGGACTGAAGAAGAACCTGGTGTCCATCGTTATGTTGGAAGACAAAGGCTATGATGTAGTCTTTATTAAAGGAAAGGAATTCTTGAGGCACATTGGCACTAGACATACCAAGAGGATTGGGATTTGAGTAAAGAATCTATACAAGCTGGAGGTAGATGACTGTGTTACATTGAGTTCCAAAGTAAATTTGGTGCAAAGCCAAGATATTAGTGAACTATGGAATAAAATATTGGGCCACTTGCACCATGGGGCCTTGAATATCATGCAGTAGATTTCTACTGGACTTCCCAAGGGTAAACTGGAGCAAGTGGATACATGCAAAGGTTGTACCTTGGGTAAGTATGAAAAATATTCCTTTCAAGATCGAGATAGTCAAGCTGGAGAAATCCTAGACTGAGTTCATATAGATGTGTGTGGACCATTCTCGTCAGCCTCCACTGCTAAACAAAGGTACTATGTTATTTTTATTGATGATTTTTCTCGTAGATGTTGGATCTACTTCATGTAGAAGAAGGATCAAACCTTCTCAAGGTTTTGTGAGTTCAAAGCGCTGGTTGAGAAACAATCCAGAAAGAAAATAAGGGCCTTTTGAAGTGACAATGGTGGAGAGTATGTATCTCAACGGTTTAAGGACTTCTGTGCAGTAGAAGGAATTGACGGCACCCCATAACCCATAGCAGAATGGGGTTGCTGAAAGGAAGAACAAAATGATTGTAGAAGTAGCTCAGGTGATGCTATATGACCAAGGTCTACCACTTCATTTATGGTCTGAGGCATGAAATACAACAGTATACTTGCAGAATAGAAGCCTACATCATATACTGGGGATGAAGACACCAATGGAGGCCTTCTTCGGGAAGAGACCAGATGTGAGTCACTTTGAGATATTTGGATCACCGGTTTATTGCCATGTGACCAAAGATGCCTGGAAGAGGCAAGAGCCAACTGCTGAGTTGGGGATACTTGTGGGCTACACTAATACACCCCACAACTATCAGGTGTTATTACCTACCAGTCAGAGGACGGTGGTACGCAAAGATCTGAAGTTTGACGACCAGAAGGCCATGTGAGTTTCCCTTGAGAGGGAGCTCAAGTTGCATGCATAGGAGGAACTTTTGTTTCCTAAGGAGGAGGAGCCTTAGACTGTTGTGGACTAGCCACATGCAGAGGATCCAAGAGTGGAGACATCCACTCATGTAGAGTCTTCCAGAGATGGGAAGAAATGCTCAAGGGAAGCTGACGTATTGGGGATGGATGCAAGAGAGAATGTGGGACAACCATCCTCTCAGTGCAAACAGAGGAGATCTCCTCAGTAGTACACTGGTTACATGGCCCTTGTTGGGGAGTTTGTAGAGACCGAACCATCTTCCTTTGAGGAAGCAGTGCAACAACCAGTATGGGTTGATGTTATGGTGGAGGAGTGTGACTCCATAGTTCATAACAGTGTTTGGGATGTTGTCCCAAGATTGGAGGACAGGTCAGTGGTGAGTTCCTAATGGCTTTACAAGGTAAAGTAGGCAGCAGATGGTAGTGTTGAGAAACATGAGGCAAGGTTTGTTTCCCATGGTTTCTCACGGGTCGAGGGGATCAACTATGATGATAATTTTTCTCCTGTAGCAAGGTACTCATCTATCAGATCGATGTAAGCACTATCGGCACAAATGGGTTGGAAGATCCAAGAGATGGATGTGAAGACTGCATTCCTCAATGGCAAGATTGAGGAAGAGGTGTACATAGAGTAGCCAGAAGGATTTGAGACCTTCGATCGTGAGTCACATGTGCAATGACTCAAGAGATCTTTGTATGGGATAAAGCAAGCACCTCGTGCTTGGTACACCAAGATCGACGGCTATTTCACCAGGTTGGGCTTCAGAAAGAGTGAAGCAGATGCGAACCTTTACCACATCATGGTAGAAGGTAAGCCATTGATCATTGTTTTTTATGTTGATGGCCTGATGTTGACAAGTCATGATCAGTTGATCAAGTCTTGCAAGGAGGACGTTTCAAGAGAGTTCGAGATGAAAGACATGGGTCTCATGAACAACTTTCTAAGCATGGAAGTGTGGCAAAAGGATGGGGAAGTGTTTGTGTCTCAAGGAAAGTATGACAATAAGATACTCATGAGATTCCACATGGAGAAGTGCAAGCCCATGCAGACTCCTCTAGTAGGTAACTGGAGGAAGGAGGATGCTACTTCAGGTGAGGTAGTAGTTGCTACTGTTTATTGGAAGCTTGTGGGTTCAATGATGTATTTACTGAACACATGACCATATTTTTGCTTTGCGGTGAACCGACTGAGTCAAGCTATGGTTCAGCCTACCAAGCTGTTTTGGAAGGAAGCAAAGCATGTGCTAAGATACCTCAGAGGCACATCTTAGTATGGATTATGGTACAGACCGATAGAGGGAGTGAAGCTTTAGGGCTTCACAGATGCAGATTGGGAAGGGAGTCCATCAAATTGGAAAAGCACTTCAAGAGGAATTTTCAACCTTGGTTCAGCTACGGTTTCTTGGTACAACAAGAAACAGAGGTTAGTTGCACTTAGCTCAATAGAGGCTGAATACATGGCTTCCATTCAGGCAGCATGTGAGCCCATTTCGATGAAGAAAATTCTGGTTGGATTTTTTGATAAGAGGATGGATCCAACTGTGATCTATTGTGATAATTAGAGTTGTATCAAACTCTCTGAGAATCCTGTATTTCATGACAAGTCCAAGCACATCGATATCCGGTATCATTGTCTTCAAGATTGTGTGGTGAAGAGGATCATGTTGTTGCAATATGTTTCGACCAAGGAGTAGGATATAGATATTTTGACTAAGGCATTGCCAAAATGCAAATTCGAGTTCAAAAGAGAAATGATCAGGGTGACAGATAATCCCTTTCTTGTTGAGAGGGAGTGTTGAAAATAGCAACAAGAAATGCTAAATATAGAAGTGCTAAAAATAGCATTGCTATAAATAGCATTTCGAGATACATTCAAATTTTAGTTAGTCCCTGAACTAAAATTGAGAATTAAAAATTCGAATTTGATCTTAGTAGCTTCTTGAAAAATAATTAATAAATTCATATTGAGTTAATTCGTTGGATAAAATCAAACGTGAAGTATATATGAAGACATGCAAGAGTTATCCCTTTGATTGAGGAAGTTATCCCTTAATTAAGGAGATAAGGATGAGTTGTATTTTTGAGTTGTAATTAGTTAGCTCAATTAACTGAGATAAGTCCAGTTAGATTAGTTCCAACAATTTTTGGAACTGATTGTGAGTTCAGTTAGTTAATGCATGCATGCATGTAACTAGTGTACTTCAGATAATTGAATATTCTCTAATAAATAACTCATGCATGTCAGTTTATTCAGAGACCCAGTTGAGATCAAAGGATGGGACAATATACTATCAGTTGTAGGAATATTCCATTGACGATGTCTCTTGCATGCAAAAGGAATTCTTTCCTTGAGGATTGTGCAGTTATTTCTGAGGTTGGTGAGTAGTGTGTGAGGTAATTGACATAGGTGGCAGCTTTTGGACCCCAAGAGAAACTGCGCAAGGAAATAGGAGTCTTGGAGGACTGGAGGAAGGCATATGTTGTGTCTATTCCATCTATGAGCAACACTGATGGATTGTATTGAGAGCTAGATAGCTTATGAGCTAAAGCTTTGTGTAATCTCTGAGATATCTCCACTTGTTTGATAATACAGATAGTGGGGTTTTTAGCTCAGGCTTTCCCCAGAGTATTCTTCTATGTTAATGTGTGATTGATTTCTCATTCTATGTTATACGTGTTCTAATTGATCTTGCTCAAAATGGATTAAGCTTCCGCAAGTTTGTTTGTAGAAGTAGATCAAGTATTTTTCTTTAGTATATTGCACTATGAGGTGATCTATAGTGGGAATTTCTACACAATCTACTACCCTCTGTCCATCAAGCTACTACCCAAAATCTATTATAGTGGGATACTACCCAGAATCTTTGATAGTGGGCTACTACCTAGGAATATCAGCGGGAAGTCATATCTATGACCCATATCAACATAGGATAGCATATCATCAATGAGCATATATCAACCTAGAACCATATCGAGGAGCATATCTCAACTTAGAATCTCATGGGGGAGCTACTACTACGACCACATATTGAGCAATAGGTGATATAGGGTAGCTACTACTCAACCTTTCCTCTTGCCTACTGATATTCCCAAAATGACCCTCAATAGTCATGTGGTAGAACACATGCATCATAATTCAATCTTGGACAAGATACCCGACTTACCAAATGGGCTATACTCTGCAAAGACCAAGATAGGGTGAGATACAACTCCAGCCCTATGGGTAACATATAGGGGTGATACCCTATTTTCCAAATTTCCCTCAATCGCTGCAGGCCCCTATCTCAATTCCTCACCCTGGGAACTCAGACAAGGGGTGGAGTTGGCTTAGTATTCTTAATCAGTCCTGCTCTTTGTATATCTATTGAGTCAATTTTGTGTCCTAAATTGCTTGCATAAATTATCAACTGGGGTTTGTAAGCTAATGAAGTGTGGTGCACTATATGTGCTTAGTTAACCTTTTTCTTAATTTGTTGTTTTGTATTTTATGTTGTTTTTTTTGGGGGTGGGGGTTGTTCTTTGATGTCTAAGAATTGACAACTTGAAACTACAAGAAAATTTAAGTGAATCTAATGAATTTTAAAGGAAAGGAAATGTTCCTAAGTTAATTTAATATCTTAAAAATGGACCAAGAACTGTTGGCTAGTTAGAACCTAATAAAACAAAACAGAGCATCTATCTTATCTTATCATTAGTCCTAATCCATGGATCTAATTCTTAAAACCAAGAATGAAATTGATGCCGAAGGTAAATCACTAATTGCATTCATTAAACATTCAACCATTCAATTTTGGAATATGATTAAATCAGTCTCCTTGAAATGATTATTGGGAATATCAGTGATGCAACTAAGTGAGGATTTGAAAGAAAAAAACAATTTAAAAGCATGTCAAACTATCTGTAAACGAATAATGTATTTTTTACTTTCTCCAACATTCAAATGTGAAGCATTACCCTCTTGAAGTGTTGTGCAAGAAATCAATTATACCTTAGTTCCTAAGTTCCTAGGAAATTAACAATGCACTAAGTAAATTCAATCATTGTATGAATTAGACATTCAAGCATTTAGTTTAGGATCATCATCATATTGAAATGGCTTTTGAAAGCATCCATTAATACAGTTAATTGACAATTCTGTTTTAAGAAAATGAATGAAAAAACAGTAAGAAAACTAAGCAACTGTGTATTCTTATTACTTCAATCTTAATTCAGTTTGGAAATAGAGTCCTCCACAAAATATCTTATAAGAACAAGGCTACACAATTTTTATTTATCATTATGCTATTGATTAAAAAATGAAATTAAATATCATCCTAATCTAGAAAACAAACTTGTTGAAAACAGAGTAATGGAAATTTAACTAAACAAAACAAATGAAAAACCTCCTTCAATGCAGGGACCCTCTCCAACTGATGTGGCTGGAATTCTATCTAGTTAAGGATGCAATTTAAATGATCATTGGAAACAAAAAATTTGTATTATGAAAAAATGAAGTCCGAATATAGAGTATCAGCAAAAAGCCTGAACTGAACACGTAATTCCTTCTAACTTCTAACTCCTCTAGGTTCCACGCAACTGATATTTAAAGGAAAATAACATAACTATTTATGAGATAAACTTGCTACAGATGGCTAATTTGAACTAAAATTAACATGATTGCTTATGAGATAAACATGCTACAGGTGGCTAATTTGAATTGCAATAGGACTGTTTAAACTTTTGATTAGCTACAGGTGGTTAATTCGAATTATATTTGCAACAGAACTGTTAGACTCTTGATTAGCTACGGAAGATCAAATCAAGAGTCCTACTACTTTTGGATAACATACTTTGACTCCATCTTTGACCATGACCTTAGGCTTGCTTTTCCATCAATCTAGATCCAGTGAATAGGATAGAATCCATGTGGAGATGATTCTAGAAATTCCCATGTGGCCCAATTCTTCATTTGACACATGAAACTTGCCAAACCATGAGAGTAGCTATAGAATCCATAGTTAGCTACAAAATAGGCTGCGTTTTGTAGCTAATTTTCAAAATCTATTCAAATAGCAAGAACATGAAAATATAATATGGTCATCATTTTAATGCTTTCCTTAAGACAAAACCTAGCATTTATCATTGACTGGGTCTGTAATCTTATGAGAAAGTGAGGGAAAAAGGTGAGAAAAAATGTCAAGGAGAGGGTAATTATGAGTTTCAACATACCCCCACTGCAAAATCATTACATGTCCTCATACAATTTGCCAAAAATGTGATTTCTTCCTCCCTACTGCATTTCCTCAGACACCTCTGCTAGTACATCCAATTTCCTTCTTTTGTTCTTCTTTGAAGTGACTGTCATTCTAGGCTTTCTCATAAATAGCTTCTACTTAAGTTTAATGACTACTCAATTCAAAATCTTATTCTTTCTTTTCAATTTCCTATTTTTCTTATACCACAGTCCTAGATGCATAATGGTATTATCATGAATTTCCTTGTCCAATTTATTTTGTTCCTTCAAGGTTTCATTCTCATATTTGATATGTTTGTTCAATATCTCTAATTCATAAATTTCCTATTTGAGAGCATCAATTAGAGGTTCTTGTCGATTGACAGAAGGTTCTGGGTTCATTGACGCACTTATCTTCTCTAGTGATTCTATATAGTCATATATTTGTCGCTACACTGGGTCAATCTTGGAGATCTTCTTCTTGGGCTACCTTAAAAATGATGAACAAGAGAATTTTGAGGACTATGAGTAGAAGGGATGTTAATAGGAGATGGTTCTGGGGTTTCCTCGTCTAAATTTATAAACTCTATCCCTTTTGATGAGGTTTTCTTTACCAAACCTCAGAGTCTAGAGCCCCTTCTATGTTGTGGAGGAATTACATTCTCCTCATTTGTGACATTTCTCTCCTTTCTTATCTTCCCTCTTGCCTTGATTTGCTTCCTGATTTCTGTCAGTTCTTCATAGATTAACTTTTCATTATCTTTTTGCAATGAAGACTCAGGTCTGTTTTCAATAGTTATACCAGTCTTCTTCATTCTACTTCTTCTAACATTGTCTTCTTTAGGTGACTCTAGTGCTTCTTGGAAATGGTTTCTAATAAGTAAATTCTCCCAGGTATCTCCAATGTTTTTTAAATGAAACTCAGTCAATATCTTTATCAACCCATGATGATACATGGTTGTATCTATGAATTGTATTCTCTTTTGCACATTTGAGGCCATTCTTATTAAACTATTTAGCAGGAAGAAAGGAAGATTGATTTCTCCATTTTCTAAGAAATTCATTAGTAAATGGATATGGTAGACATACATGCAACCAAACCTCCCCTCACAAGTGATAAGTTTCTGTAAAACCAAGAGCATGTTCCTCCACTTACTTTTAAGAGCTGAAATGGGAATACCTTTTCTAAAAACAGAGACATTCATACCTGGGTCTTTGAGTATTACTTTCCATGATTCATTGCGGAACTCCTTGTTCTTGAACCATCTTTCACCATGCCTTGGAAGTTCTGTAGCCTTGGTCATGGATGACTTAGTCACTGCAAACTTGATATCTCCAATTTCCACCTCTATGCCATCAAAAGTTCAAGCAAAGGATTTTGTACTCTCCTTATGAAAACCATCAAATTTCTCTATGAATTTAAGCCATCCAGCTTTCTGCAACATTTCTTTGAGTTGTGGGCATCCTTCCATGTACTTTTCTCCTACTGGTTCTGATCTGACAATTAGCCCCATGCCTTCTACTACACAGAGTTCTAAACCTTCAAAATTACCCTTTCCTGATTTTATGAAATGAATTGGCTATGAATATGGTGAAAGAAATTGCGGGTTTGTATGAAATAAATAGATGGTAGGGGTTCTGGAGAAACGTAGAGAAGTATGTCATGTCGTAGTCATGACCGTTAATAATCAACGAGGGAGTTAA
Organism: Pinus taeda; assembly: GCA_000404065.3. Lineage (NCBI taxonomy): Eukaryota > Viridiplantae > Streptophyta > Pinopsida > Pinales > Pinaceae > Pinus > Pinus taeda. The sequence goes on along the minus strand of APFE031502077.1, from coordinate 53,757 downwards.
TTATGGACCGTTATGTGACAAAATATGGAGGTTGTGGCGGATATGTAGTATGAAAGAGATTACAATAAAATCAAATGATGATTCGTCAAGGAAACATATGAATATCCATATTATATATGCTTTATGTTTTAAACTTACTATTTAAAATAAATTCTTGTAATTTACCTTTTAGAACATAACCTTTTCGTTTGTTGTTTTCTTTGGTGTTGATCCATAGGTACCCTTTTAGCATATTGGTCTTCAAAACAAGATTCTTCAATTTCCTACAATCATCATTTGTTTGTAAGCTATATAATTATGCCAGAGTTGCTGAATGGGATATGGTTGTAGAATCAAATTAGTTGCAGAATGGAATCAACTTCGAAGCATGATAAAAAATGAAATTTGGCTATGGAACATGAATGTGAAATGAAATGGGAATTGAATATAATAGTGAAATGGAATGAAAGTGGAGTGAGATGGAATGAGACTGTAAAATGAAATGAATTTGCAGATTATGAACTGCAAATGAATGTAGATTTATGTCAGTACTTATTACAGAAAGGAAATGGAAAATATAGGATGTCAGAAATATTTGATTTTCACCTTGTATTTTCTGTATAAGTATGACAATTAATGATTGGTTTTCATACTTATACATTTTATTATTAATATTTTTTTTAATGATTTTTATTATTATATTATTATATATATATATATTATATATATATATATATATATATATAGGAAAAATAAAAGCTAAGTTAGTGGAGAAGAAGAATTCTTCTTCACCAACTTCATTTCAGTGTTATCTTGGAAAATCTTGATAAAATACTCTTTTGAAATTGGCTTATTATATATCTTCAATCGATGACCATTCACAGGAAGAGGTACCTTTCTTTCATCTATTGTCCTTATTCTCACTGCTCCATTATTAAAGACTTCTTCAATCTCATATGGCCCAAGCCAATGAGTCTGAAACTTTCCTTGAAAATATTTGAATTTTGAATCGAACAAAAGTGCCCAATGCCCTACTTGAAACTTCTTATCCTTCATATACTTATCATGCCATTTAGCCATTTACTGTTGGACTATACTGGTTCTTTGAACTGCATCTTTCCTGATTTCATCAAGCCCGTTGAGTTGCTCCAATCTATGTTTCTATGCTTCTGATAAATCCAATCCCAATTGGACTTCCATCTTGAAGGTTCTAATTCAAAACTCTATAGGGAACATGACTTGCTTCCCATAAACAAGCTCATAGGGAGTATGTCTTGTTGTGTTCCTCCATGTAGTTCTGTAGGCCCATAAGGCTTCAGGAAACCTTTCTGCCCAATCTCTTTTGTGTAGATGTATAGTTTTAGTCAGAATTCCTTCAATCACCTTATTGGTAGATTCAACTGGACCATTTGCTTGTGGATGATAAGGAGTAGACTTTCTGTGTTTGATGTTCTAATCTTCCACAAGCCTTCCACAATTTTAGATGTAAATTGAGATCCCTGATATATCACAATTTCTCTTGGAACACAAAAATGAGTGAAGATGTCCTGAAAAAGAAAATTAACTACAGATTTTTCATTAGCAAAAGGTAATTCTTTAGCCTCTACCCATTTAGCGACATAATCAGTACATACCAAAATATACTTCTTTTGTTTAGATGGAGGATTAATTTGTCCAACAAAATCCAAGGCCCAATTTTCAAAAGGTTCAATGAGTATCTAAGTTTGTAGTGGCATTTCATCTAAAGGAGCGGGCTTTCCTACCCTTTGGCAGCTATCACACCTTTTGACATATTCTTTGGCATCTCTAAATATGGAGGGCCAATAATATCCTAAATGAAGGATTTTATAGGTTGTCCTCTTGTCAGCAAAGTGTCCACCACAAGGTTCATCATGACATGCCTTAAGAATTTAAGGCATTTCATATTCTCGAACACGTCTTCTGATCATGAGATATGGACCTGTTCTATACAATTCATTAGTAATCCATGAGTAACTTGCACTTTTTTGGGCCCACGGAGCTTTGGATTGACGGTGAATGGGTGCCTTGTTAAGGCACTCCTTGCGATAGGTCACCGGTTCAAATCCCCCGTGGGTACTTCGGTTAGTCTTAACGTAGAAAAAAAAAAAAAAAACTTGCACTTTTTTGAATGATTTTTCTTTTATCCTTAGGGAACAAATGTGAAGGTAATTTTCGAGTGACTAAGTAACTGGAAATATCTACAAACCAAGGGGTCTGAGTAGTTACTGTCAAAAATATATTCATCTGGAAATTTATCTTCAACTGGAGTGCCATCTTTGACATTTTGAATTCTAGACAAGAAATTAGCAAAAGTGTTTTGTTTTCCAGGTCTATCTATAACAATGATGTTGAATTCTTATAGGAGTAATAACCATCTTGTAACTCTGCCATCGGTAATAGGTTTATTCATTAAGTACCTAATTTTAGAGTTATCTGTATGAAAATGGTTTCATAGCCTGTTATGTAATGTCTGAACTTGTTGATAGCATGAACAACAACTAAGAATTCCTTTTCAGTTACAGTGCAATTTAACTCAGTGGGAGTCAAATTCTTGCTCATGTAATAGATGGCATAGGGGATCAAATAATTTTGTCCTAATACAACTCCCAGAGTTGTATCTGAAGCATGTGTTGAAATGTGAAAAGGTATTTTCCAATTTGGACCTCTTAAGATGGGTGCTTCAGAAATCTTTTCTTTTAAAGTCTCAAATGCCAATTGGCAATCAGGATTCCAATTGAATTCACAATCTTTGGTGAGTAATTTGAAGAGTAGGGATGCTAGTTTGATGAAATTTTCTATAAACCTTCTATAGTATCCTGTGAATCATAGAAAACTTCTAACATTGTTTTGACAACTTGGAATTGATAGTTTAGAGATGAATTCAACTTTAGATTTATCAACTTTAATTCCATCTCCTGAAATGTGATGTCCTAAAATAATCCCTTCTATAAACATCATAAAAAATTTCATGGCTTAGTGAAAGGTTTGCTTCCTTACATATTTTAAGAACTTTTTCCAAATTTTTTAAAGCTTCTTCAAATGTATTCCCATAAATTGTAAAGTCATCGATATACACTACTACACAATCTTGTATTAGATCAGAAAAAATTCCTAGTACTGCTCTTTGGAATGTTGCAGGTGCATTGTACAATCTAAAAAGAAGTACTTGGTAGGCAAAAGTTCCCCATGGATAGGTGAATGTGTTTTTAGCTTGATCTTCAGGTGCTACCGAAATTTGATTGTAACCACTAAAACCATTCAAAAATGAGAAATACTTCTTACCTGCTAATGTATCTAACACTTGATCTATAAAGGGAAAAGGAAAATGATCTTTTAGGGTATCTTTATTAAATTCTCAATAATCAATATATACCCTCCATTTACCATTATTTTTATGCACAATCACTGGAGGAGAAACCCACTGGCTGTCTAAAATTGGGTAAATGAAGTTTACATTCAACGATTTTTGCAACTCCTCTTTCACAATTTCCCTAAGATTTGGATTCATCCTTCTTTGAGGTTGTCTAATAGGTTTACAATTTTCCTCAATGTAGATGTTATGTATACAAGTCTTAGGAATAATTCCTTGCATGTCATTGTATTCCCTTGCATATGCAGAAGAATGTTGTTGTAATGCTTTGATTAGCTTTTCCTGTTGTAATTTTTCCAAGTTATTGTTTATGTTCAATGTTTTCCCTAGAAAGATTTCAATGATAGAGCTACAATATTCTTCCATAGAATAAAGAGACATCTGTCTAGATGACAAATATTCAATATTGGATTTTTCTTGAAATTGACCAGGTTCATATTCTGGAGATGATTCAAAATTTTCCATTATATTTAAGATTTGACTATCTTCACTAATGGTTGAAATCGTAAAGAGAGGTTGAACATCATTTTCATTATCAATCCATTCTTTGTCGTCTATCTCTATGATTGTTCTTACTGGAGGATATAGAGTGAATTTCTTAGTTGAGTTACCATCATAGGTATACATATCACCAGATCCACAGCTAATGAAAGCATCAGTTGTAGCTAGCCAAGGTCTTCCTAATATAAGTGGATGTCCTCCTAGATTGTTCTTAGGGGTTAAGATGATAAAATCAACAGGGTACTCCCAAGAGTCTAAGGACACTGAAATATCTTCTAACACACCATCTGGTTTGATTACAAATCTATCTGAGAATTGCAGTAATGTAGGTGTATAAAAAAGATTAGGAAGATTGAGTTGTTCCATGGTTTGTTTTCTCATGATGTTTATTGTTGCTCCTAAATCAATCAATGTATTAGGAATTTCAACTCCATTGATATGTGCTTTTACAACTAGACTTCTTGGTTCTACATATTTTTGTATGGCAATTTTTCCCATCATTATGTTTGCTATTTTTCCGGCCAACTGAATTCTTTTTATTTCTTTTGTTTTTCTTCCTAGTTTCTTCATGCTTAACTCCTTTTGTTTTAGCTAGAATTGGAATCTCCTTAATGGCTTGTAACAAAGGGATCTTGATACATAATGTTTCAATTCATCTAGAAAATCATAATTAGGAAACATAATATGCTTTTCTACCCCTCTATCAACTTGTAATCGTTCAGGAAAAGGAGATATAGAAGTAGATACAATTGGTTTCTCTATGATATGAGTTGAGTTTATTGGTTCTTTCTGTTTTTCATTTTCAGTATTATAGTTTTGAAGAGATGTTCCTTCAAAACTTTTATTTGGTTGTAAAGAATATTTCTCAGAATTGTCTTGTTCTTGAATAACTACAGAAGGATTTTTCTTTTCTAATATCCTACCAGATCTTATTTGGACATCATTAAGATCTATAGGAGTGATCATATAAGTTGGAAATTGTTGTCCTTCCACCATATAGGTATTCTGAGGATTTTTACTGTTGGGGTTTGGTAATGGTTGGGCAGGTAACTGATTTGGTCTCTGTGGGAAAGGCAATGAAAGTTGAGGATTTTGGTTTTGAAGTTGGGGTTGTTGATTTTGTTGAGGAATTTATTGGGGAGGATAGTTTGGATATGATGGAGGATATTGATAGTATTGAGAGAATCTTCCATAGGGATTTTGCTTTCCTTGAGCTCAAGGTTTAGATTGAGATTGAGATTGAGGCCAAGGTTGCTGCAAAGAATTCCAATTTTGTGGGGGTTGAATATATATTTAGTTGTTAAAACCATAGTTTTGTGGCCCTTGCCAAGGTCTTCTAGAGACAAAGCAAATAGATTCTGTTGGATTTGAAATTATTTCCTCTTGAAAAACAACCTTAAGACCAGGAATTGAAGGACAACTCTTGGTCTCATGGTTTTCTGAACAAATCACACAAGTCTCTATGATTTTTGCATCCAAAGGGCATTCTCTTAAAGCATGCTTCTTTCTGCATTTGGGACAGAAAATAGCTAAATCATCATCCTCATATTTCTGCTTGTTTTGTAACTTAAGGGTGTCTATCTATTCACTAAGTCTCCCTAGAATATCTATTTTAAATTTATCAAGCATGTTTCAAATTTCTACCCTACTCACTGATCCAATTGTAGATTTATTCACTCTAGCAAGAGAAGGATCTCTTGGACCTTTCCCAATTTTGGATTTTTCCTCTTGAGAGATGAACACATAATTCTCCAATGTCATTTAATGGGAGTTTAGAAATATCTCCCTTCCCCATCATGTAAAGGATATCTATCAACTCATCTCTAATGGCTTTTAATAAGATAGATTTTAAAGTATCTTGATCTAAGTTATCCATTTTTGCTCTTTTTAAGTTATAGTTGAATCTTTCAATTAAATCCTCCAAATCTTCATCCTCTCTTTGCATCATTTTAAACACTTCGTCTTTGTGATTGATATGAATGCAATAATCAAAATACCTATCCAAAAATGCTCTCTTCATGTCATTCCATGTTCTAATGGATTGAGTGATCAATCCCGTGAACCATTTTAAAGCAGCTCCTTTCAATGTTGAAGGAAACAATTTAAGTTTTTGAGAGTCTTGTAAATAATCATAAGTTTTGCACAGACTTCAAATTCAAATAAAAACATTTCAGGATCTTCACTTTTTAATCCATGAAAATTTGGGAGAACATAAGGTGAGATATTTTTCATTGTGGCATCTGTTTCTTCATCAACTATAGGGAATCCAAAAGAATTATCAACTTCCCTATTTCCTCTACATTATCCATCATTTCCTCTACCTTCTCCATCATTTCCTCTACCTCTTCCTCCTCCAAATAGTTCAAATTCTCCATTTAGAACTCCCTCTCCTTCTTCTTCTCTTCTTGCCATTATAAATTCTTCAAAGTTAATATAAGATTCAACTTGCAAGCTTAATTTCTCTTCCTCTCGTTCCTATATCAATGGTATGTGGAAGAAAGGTTCTACTTCTCCATCTCCTCTAGGAATTTCTAATTCTTTAGCTAAAATATGTTCCCCTATAGAGGTGAAAAAGGATACTCCTTTTGTTGGAGATCCAATATTTTATTCCTCTAGGACTACCTTAATAGATGAAGTAGGAGATCCTCTTAATTGGATTTTTGACCTTAGAACTTCAGGAAGTCTATGGCTAGTGAAATGTGGAATATGATTTTGAGATGTTGTATCTCTTCTTAGTCTTGGTGGAGTAAGTGGTGTTGTAGGAATTAAACTCCTACTTCTAGCTATGAATCTACCCCTAGAGTCTCTTTCTCTACGCATATCATTTTTTAGGCGTAAGAGATGATGTTACCTAATTACACTTCCGCAGCAACAACACAAAAATGTTTTGTTAATTTAGTGTCATAAATTGCTTTAATAAATTATCAACTGAGGTTTGTAAGCTGATGAAGTGTGGTGCACTATATGTGCTTAGTTAACCTTTTTCTTACTTTGTTGTTTTGCATTTTATGTTGTTTTTGTGGGGTTTCTATTCTTTGATGTCTAAGAACGTACAACCTAAAACTATGAGAAAAGTTAAGTGAATCTAATGAATTTGAAAGGAAAGGAAATTTTCCTAAGTTAATCTAATCTCCTAAAAATGGACCAAGAACTATTGGGTAGTTAGAACCTAATAAAAAAAACAAATCATCTACCTTATTTTATCATTAGTCCTAATCCATGGATCTAATTCTTAAAACCAAGAATGAAATTGATGCAAAAATTAACTCAATAATTGCATTCATTAAACATTCAACCATTCAATTTTGGAATATGATTAAATCAATCTCCTTGAAATGATTATTGGGAATATCAGTGATGCAACTGAGCGTCTGAAAGAAAAAAAAAGGTAAATGCATGTAAAACTAATTGTAAACAACTAATGTATTTTTTACTTTCTCCAACATTCAAATGTGAAGCATTACCCTCTTGAAGTGTTGTGCAAGAAATAAATTATAAATTAGTTCCTAAGTTCCTAGGAATTAACACTCAACTGAGTAAATTCAATCACTGTATGAATTATACATTTAACCATTTAGTTTAGGATCATCATCATCTTGAAATGGATTTTGAAACCATCCATTAACACAACTAACTAACAATTCTATTCTAAGAAAATGAATGACAAAACAGTACAAAAACTACGCAACTATGTATTCTTATTACTTCAATCTTAATTCAGTTTGGAAATAGAGTCATTTTTCTCCATGAAATATCTTAGAAGAACAAGCCTACACAGTTGTGATTTATCATTATGCTATTGATTAGAAACTTAAATTAAATATCATCCTAACGGATTTGTTGAAAACAAAGTAATGGAAATTGAATTAAAAACAACAAATGGAAAACCTCCTTCAGTGTAGGGGCCCTATGAAACTAACGTGGCTAGAATGCTAGCTAGTTATGGATGCACTTTAAACGATTATTGGCAACATGAAATTTGTATTATGAAAAAAACAAGTTCTAAATACAGAGTATCAGCAAAAATCCTGAACTTAACACGTAATTCCTTCTAACTTCTAACTTCTAACTCCTCTCGGCTCCATGCAACCGATATTTAAAGGAAAATAGCATAATTGTTTATGAGATAAACTTGTTATAGGTGGCTAATTCTAATTGCAAAGGACTATTTAAACTTTTGATTAGCTACAAGTGGCTAATTCGAATTAGATTTGCAATAGAACCATTAGACGCTTGATTAGCTATGAAGGAGTAAATCAAGAGTCCTACTGCTTTTAGATAACGTACTTTGACTCCATCTTTGACCATGACCTTAGGATTTCTTTTCTATTGGTCTGGACCGAGTGAATAAGATAAAATCCATGTGGAGATGATTCTAGAAATGCCCATGTGGCCCAATTTTTCATTTGAGACATGGAACCTGCCAAACCATGAGAGTAGCTACAAAATCCACAATTAGCTGCAGAATAGGCTGCGTTCTGTAGCTAATTTGCAAAAATCTATTCAAATAGAAAAAACATGAAACTATAATATGGTGATCATTTTAATGCTTTCTTTAAGACAAAACCTAGAATTTATCATTGATTGGGTCTGTAATCTTATGATAAAGTGAGGGAAAAAGGTGAGAAAAAATGTCAAGGAGAGGATAATTCAGAGGTTCAACAATATCATAAATGTATCATCGTGTTCATATATGCTAATCATCATGTATCAATAGAAGTTGTCTCCTATCATATAAGACATAAAATCAAATATCATATTAGAAAAAAGATATATCACAAAAATGATTCCATAGTTATCCTCCCTCTCAAGGAGGTGCCAACCACAAGCTTGAGCTTATCTCGTACAACAACACTGTCTCAATATATGAAGTTAAATCAATTTCAACTATATGTGGGATTATCTACCAAACGGTTCCCACTCTTTGTCACATAATATATCCATTTCATATCTAGATCTTGCTCAGATGGCTCTCTAAGGAGCTTCTTCATCCTGCCACATAGCTAGGAATGCTAGAAACATCATATTAAACCTTAGTTGTGCTACAGACCTCTCATCCAAACTAGCATGGCAGATCTCATACTAAGGCACATCTAAATGTACTCATCAATAATAATCCCAAAAATCATCAGTACATCCATGCAGTCACATATCATAGAATGAATATCTTATATCAAAATTGATCGTCCCATGCAAGTTATCTCAAAGCACACTTACGGAAACACAATGTATATAAAGCAGCTCAATCATGAATTTCGCTCAAGTTCTATGTACATCAATATATATATATATATATATATATGAACGATTGTTCAGAATGGAACATCAATGCTTCAATCAACTGTCAGTTTCCAAGTCAATTTCAACAATATATCTTCACAACTTCTTGAAATCCAATCAAAGTGTCGAAGGATTTGCATTTCCACTTTCCAAAAATTCTTCAATACCTTCGTAATATAGATTTTCTTTTTATAAACTTCAGAAATTGATTCATCATGACATGATTCATTATTTCGAGATTCAGAAGCCATCTCCCTCTTACTTTGATCATCAAAGGCTCATTACCTATCAAGTGTATACCGTCATTATATAAAACCAAAATCAAAGCCACACCATGGACCACTTTTGATGTAGATGTTTGGATCAACACATCTTCTTGACTTCACCAAATAGTTCTCAATGCGGACATATCTAGATCAGGGAGCTTGCTTCATCTAAATTTTTATGCAAACATAAAACTTTACCAAGGTAATATGCTTAGCCTTACACGAATCATTGTTGTCATATCAAAACTAATATCGAACTCAACAATATCATTTGTATCAAATTCTTTAGACCAGGTGACATGTAGAGCTCTCATCAAGTCATGACTTCATCTATTATCATGCCAACAAGTTGTCATTTATCAAATAATATCAATCCAAATTTCATCAAGTCATCCTCACGATCATAGTATAACTCACTAGATGCAAATGCATACACCAAGAATAAGTTACGCATGTTCCATCCATTCATTGTCACATTACTTCACACTGAATCACAATTGTCAATACTTCAACCAATGTGCTAAGAACGAGGAGGCTAATACAAAACCATTACCAAATACCAATATTAGTCACTAAAAGTCACTATGCCCACATTGCATTTTCATGAAGGAAAATCATCAGTCGCCAAATCAAATCATTAGTCATCAAGTGAAATCCCAATTTCGTTATCGTAGTGAGATCTATAGTCCAGAACATATCTCAACATCAAGTGAAATTTCTATGTCATTATAAACCATCATGTCGAACTTACAAACACTTCTTATCTATATTAAACAATCAAATTATGTCAAACTCTTGTAGCACAAACTTCAAACATAATTACATATCTATATGCATGTTTCGGTTACCTGCAAATACAAGTTTAGTCTATATATTCATATTATAGTGAACATTCAAACTTTCCTACTCACAGATATTTCTGTTGTTTTCTCCACATTTGTAGGCCTAAAATATTTCTGTTGTACTTCTGATTTTATACACAGAATTTCATTCTTATCTCTAACAAGCATATTCATACCCATAGGCCTTCCCTTCGAGTGGTTGGGAAGCTACATTTGCAACCTTCACCTTACTTACGTGCGGCTGGGAGGTTGCAATCACACCCGTAATCCTGCTTCCATGTGACTGAGGCTTAGAGTAAGAGGAAAACTCTATCTTCTCAAATCAGAACTTTGTTGCAGATGAACACTATCATATATTTTTCTATTCGTGCCCATAAATCATACTTCAACAGTAGAGAATATACATATAATTCTAATTGTAATAGGGGTAAGGATATTATGGATATATTACCCCTCTAAATGGGAAGCCACTTCAATCATATTCATTCAAGTTATGAACATGTCTATAATATTTTCATGCATCAGTAGATTTGTTAGATCATAAAGTTAGAGTATATCACAGATTCATCATGATCATATATGTTAGCATTAGCTACTTCACTATTACATCATGAAATAAATATTTCATCAAGGGTTGGTTTCAAATATATAATAGGAGTATACTTCAAGAATCATGATCACCTCATTACTTCTTTGTCACATAACTCAATCCATAAAGTCGGGGCATTCATTTATACCATATTCGATAATTACTAAACACATCAAAACATAACCATGGTCAATAAAATATCACAAATATCAATCTCATTTTTACACTTTTATCATCATGGCTACCATGCTTTTCACAAACAATATCAATAGTATCAAGCTACCATATACTAGAATCAAGGTGCTAGCCTTTTATGGAATCAAGATATCCAAAATGATAGATGTTAGCCAAATATCAAGTATACCACTATATCAAAGATCAATATTAAGTAGCTTCATAGAGTCAAGAAATTCATCATGTCTAAAAGGTAAGATACTTGTTTACTATCAAGTGCACCATTTCATTATAAGAACCATCCATCCAAATCATTTTTCATATGCATGCATGAGCCATTTGAGAAGGAGACATTCTTATCATACCTTGGGACTTACCTTGCCATCCAATATTACAACTGAAACATAACATTGAAACAATATACCATGCATACCTTTTAGTATTCAAATAACTATGCACTTGCTCACTTTACATAGGCAACTTGTAGCACTTTGTCACTTTTTCATTAGGTGCCTTCTCTTCCTGTACTAGCCATGGTCCTCAAGAAGGATGCACTTATCATAACTCATAAGGAGGTTAGAAACATACAAATACTCAAATATACATGCAAGAATTATAAGTAATGATCAAAACAATAATCATATCCATAAGTCTAAACAAAAGTAAAGATATAAAGCAGCATAATAAATAAAAAAATTACTTATCTTCAATGAGAGGTGATCATCTCCCTCTTGAACTAGCCTTTAAGAGCCATCACTGTCCATTTTCCATATAACAATGTTTCCTTAAATATTTCAACCAACTCTATCAGCAACAAAATATAATAGAGACTATGCCATCTATGGCTTCATCAATTCTTATACAAGTACTTGAACATTTCCACATTGACCATACTAGATTTCACATCTCAAATCTTTTCCATAAACCATATTTTCTCTCAAACCTTAGCCTCATAATATCCATCAAACACTAATACACAAATCGCCTAAGGTTTTCTTCAAACCATAGAATTATTTTAGGTCTCCACCATCCTTTCTTGCATCCATCAATGGTGTCATCATAGGGGTGATCTCCATGACTTTTATTCATCCCACCTCTAATACCATGTTAATTTTTCATAGGGCTATATTGTTCTTTACTATGATAATTGCATTTCTTCATTAACACATTAAGTTCACCCCATAAGATCATAACATTATTCATATTTACATCCTTATTCAGTATCATATGTAACTATGTAAAAAGAACAATATCATCATCATCAATGTAACAAAACATAAAGGAACAATAGAAGAAAATAATTCATGGATAGAGACACCAAGGTTGCTTAGAGACCAGGGAAAAACCCACTATGGGGAAAACCCTTTCAAATTTTTCTTCTTCTTAGATTGTCATCAAATGATTTAGAAAAAGAGATTACAATGGTCCATATCTTCATCTATGTAACTAACCAGCAAACACAACTACAACATCCATAAATGAACCCAACAAAGCTTATACTAAAAAATCTGATTATTAATTCTATAATGAACTGTCACTCTCTTCAGTCAACTATCGAACCCTACAATCACTGAGAGAAATATTCGAGCATCTAATATTACATCATTTAGGTCTTTGTCACATGGAGGAGGAGGAGTGAGAGTGACTATAGTAGCCTAGTCATACCCTTAAGCCTAGCATGCGAGCGACTAGGGTCAGATTGGGTCTGAGAGAAGCAAGTGACTGCGATTTTGAAAACCTAACTCCCAGTCACATGGATGGAGAGTTTTCCGTGCACTTGGAAGGCTCCGGTCACATAGATGACCTTATGTGCAAGTGATTCTGGTCAATTTCTTCCTGTGTTGTGCTTGCGACTGTGGCCCAAAACTCTAAAATTGAGATGCGAACTTTGAACCCTGCAATTTCACCTCAGAGCGAACATGTTCCTTTGCGAACGATCCTCAAACCTATGTGAGCCAAAACCTAGGATAGAAGAGTGTCTCATGATGGTTTCTAAATGAGGTAGAGGTCACTTGTATTTATAACCTTCCAAGTGTGTCCAATTTTCTTTATGGCCAACCTTGTCAAATGTGCACATATGGGATTTTCTTCATAATTACAATTTCCCTTATTCGTTATGAGTGATCTTTAGTTTGATTTTGGTTCTCTCGAAAAGAGGAATTAAATGAAATCATTATCCCCATCAAGTGAGTTTTCAAAAATGTAATTTTACCGTATTTTCATATTTTTAACAAGGTGGTGTGGCCACGCCCGTGCATGCAAACTCATGGTAAGTGAAGTTAAGATGGCCATCCAGAATTTATTCAGTGGAAACCAAAGGGGAGAGGACCAACACTTGTTGAGTCACTTCCTAGTTGAGAATTGGTCTTCCACAATTATTATAAGGTTCTTGTTTGTAATCTTGGAAGTTAGTTTCTTGAACATAGACATAAGCTCCAGTTGGTATAGAAATCAGGGTAGTCTACTAAAATTGAGAAAATTCTCAGCACACCATAGTTATTGAGTAGAATTTTGCATCAGAAGAGATCCATCTAATTTCATCGTGGAGCTAAGATGATTTATGAAAAGGGAATGAGATGGAAAACTAGAGCATGAGATTATAGAGGAGGATTAGGTTCTCTTGGTGGTCATCACTCCCGTACTTTTGATAACAAGAACTATACCCCATAAGAATTATGTAGAGCATTTCTCCCCCATGGTAACTCTAAATCCTCTTAGATTCATTTATCTTATAGTTACTTTCTTTTAAAGTGTGTACCTTGTTATATTGCCTTTGATCCTCATCTCTCACAGTGTGAGTTAGATTACTACTTGGTTTAATTGGTTTAAACGAGGAAATTGTGGTAATTTTGAGTCTAGTCCTATGTATTTGGGAATGTTATTAGTTGTGGTGGTTAGGTCCTATGTGACTTCCTACTTATTTTCTCTAGTTTTTTGTTTTACTTTTTGTCTTAGTTGGGTCGGCTTTATTGAGAATGTTTTGCTCCAAACCTAGTTGATGCTTGAAATCTTGTGGTTCTTCACCCGTGTATTGCCTTTTGGACATATCTAGATTGACCTCCATTAGCGAGACACTATGCAGTGTCAACGCATGAGGAGTAGGATAGGAGGGGGAAGTCGAGGTCCTCAAAGATATAATTGAGACAAACAATAAGCCCAAGAGGTTGTTGTGGATTATCATTTCGAAATACCCAATGATATTATTAGTGAGATTTAGACCTTTAAAAATATGGCGTTCATAAAAGCATGCTCCTTTTACTCAGACACTTACTAGAGGAGTTTGGGTAGATGATTTTAGACATTAGACATACCAAGGGTTGAAAAAAAATGTATGTCAAAGCTCTATTTCTTTAGTGGAGTATGGAAACCCTTATTGGAAAGACTTTTATGGAAAGACAAATTGATTAGTATAATATCTTCACTAACCTTGTGGATGTGAAAAGAGAACAAAGAAATATGATGTTCCACATAGGAAGCATGGTCTCTCACTTGGATAAAAATTGAGCATCATATCCCATGCATATCCACCTCATTTATTCCCCTAGGATCCAGTGCAAGAGATCTACCACCAGTTACTTTTTTTTACTCATAGTTGCTAGATGTTTTCTATTAGTATTTTATGGCATTATGTCTATGTAGATAGTCTAGTTATGTTGAAAATGTTACATTTTTTATAGTCTTGGACTTGTTACTCCATAGGAAAATGGTCAGAAACACTTGGTTTCCCACTTGGCAGGTTGATACCATCTTCCATAAAGACGGATGATAGTGGATGGCTGAACTATCTACTGAAAACATTGTTTATGTGAGGTAATACAATCTTGGCTTACGAAAAATAAAATTAATAATTCATATTTATAATCATTATATTTCAAAACTTCATATTTAAATTTAATTAATAAACACATAAAAAATTAATCCTTGTATTAAACTCTCCTCGATTGCATTGTTAGTGCTTCTGAACACCCTTGAAAATAAAAATATGAGCCCCCCTCAAGCCACTCACCTATTCGATGTATGACAAGGGTCCCGTCCCAAATCTCAATAGGCATTATGGCTCAATTGATCACCTTAAAGTGCTCAATTAGTCTTCATTTCAAGTCGGGCTTGGTTTTTTCATTTTGGTTGCTATCCCTGTGGTTTTTTACAACATGCAAGGAGGCACTACTGATAATTTTCTATGTGGAAACTTTGATAATCCTCCTAGAATTTTCGTTGCCTTCAATGTTGTTTCCATTTTTTGTTTGGGGGATTCTCCTAGTTCTATTGAAGAGACCACATGTCATCCTCTTATCCTGTCTCAATGCTCGTGGTATTATGTATATGCTAATGTTCCTCCCCTGAATTAGATTATGGCTCTTGGGTAAATGTTTGTGTAGTGATTTGAAACTATGCAACAAGGGATCACTCCTAATTCATGGAAGGATTATTTTAAGGATCAAGTGACTATATTAATCTTCTCATGCTCTAAGAATTTCTCTTCCTTTTAAGTGTTTGAAAATTCTTGGTTTCAATGGTCTATGTTTTTTCCTTCAAGGGGTTTAATTTTGGCATGTCATATCTTCACCCTTCATTTATACTTTCTTCCACTCCTTATTCTCATGGTAGATGGGGCCATTCTACCCTTATTTTTTCACCTTTTGATACTCTATCATTGTCTCACAACCCACAGTTGTGGTGTTGTGTTTTTCCCCGACTCTGCATTCAATTCCATCTCTCTTCGATTAGATGTGAATACTTTGTCTTACCCCTTTCTCCACTTGGGAAACCCTTCCTCTCTACATTCTTAACCTTGACAGCTAGCTTTATGGTCAAACTCGTATCCTTCACTACTCTCCCTATATCCTCAACACACAATATGTTGTGACCAAGAGCTCAACATCGGTGTGATTATAAAGGAAAAGGCATGAGAGGTGCCAATTCATGCTCCCGCGCACAAGCTGTGATCTAAAATTGGATTATATGATTTATTCCTCTTTTCTAAAATCAAATAAAGCAAAAATTAGGACCGTGTTGATGCTTTGCAAGATAAAACTGGGTCTTCAAACAAACAGGTTTCCAATATCTCTTCAAGTCATGAATTAGTCTTCATATGTAGCTTAACATAATGAACATAACATCACATAATCCATGCAGGCATAATGAAGAGCAAGTAAAAAGGTTTGTTGACATATTTCACCCCTCTTGGGCTACATATTTAGGCCTATCAACATGACTAGGCCACTGATATATTCAATATCAAGTGAAGTACATAAACATTTGATGTAGGTAAATATGTGGTTATAGGTAATGTTCTCCTACAAAGAACTCTCACAAACAACAACAACTCAAAGCATCTCCTACAAAGATGACATACTTCAACTGAAATGAACTAAAAAGAGCATGTGAACACTTTAATACCACATTGAAGCACATAAACAAAACTTCATGTTAAGGGAAGTTGAACATGAGTTGAACTTTGCTGGTTACAACTACTGCAGTAGCCTTTTGGAAGTGAGAAAACCCGTACAAGGTCTTCTCCATGCCCAAATACCTTCCAGAACTACTTACAAACCTTAGCTAATCCATACAACTTTAGTCTCAAACCTACAAATACTTGGTAGATGTGCTCAAATCAGAAATTAGAGGTTACCAATGGATTCAGAACATCCAAAAACCCCTAAGTGTACTATTTTTTAGCTCAATTTGGATAAAAACTCAAAAATATATGAGCTCCCAAGCTCCCTTATGAGCTTGACTGTTAACCATCCTACAAATTCAACCTTTTGTCTATCAGTCCTACAAATTAACCCTGAAATTCGCTAACGAAGCGACAATTTCACTACTTGTGGCACATTATCTTGGATGATGAATTCGACCTCGGACCCCTTAATCTGAAAAATAAGGCCACATGGGCCACATAGGGATGAGGGTTGAGCCTTAATGCCTGCCATAGCTAGTTAAGCCCCTTAACATAGGAACGAGGTCACATAGGGTTCCAAGTGTCTAAGGGTTGGGACAACAATCTACCCTACCCGTCAAAGCTTCTTGGTGCTAACATGTGGTCCTATGGCTTCATATAACCTCGAGGCTAGGTTTAACATTTTAGCCTCCTATCCACAAGCGCTTCAACACTCTGCCGCCAGTCTCGTGCACCTACATATGCCCTAGTGTTGGGCTTACCCATGCTCCCAACTTGTTAACACTCTGTGTTGGTATCATGGATTTCCATATGACCACGGATGGTCCCCATGCTTTCGCCCCTCCATTTGTTGGCGCTCCGTGTTAATGTTGTGGTCAGGTGGTTTTTATAGCGAGTGTCGGAAACTTGAGCCAGGGCTAATCCCATGCCCTTGACTCCCATACCTGCAGTCCTGTGGGCATGGGGAAACCGTAGGCTTGGGCTTAGCCCCAATCCCATCCCCCAATAATAATCTACATACATATTAAATATAACTTTGTCACCATGTATATTAAGAACCACCATGTGCCCTAGCAGTAAAGCAATGCAATGTTGGATCAGAGGTCTTGTGTTCAACTCTCCCAGACGCAGTTTTATTGATAACAATATTTTGTACCAATACTAGGATGCCACGTGATAACCTCCCATTGGGCCATGTGGCTCCCGTTCATTGGTCCAACATGCACAAAAACCAACAAACCAGATCATGCAAAGTGTCAACATCTAGTTGGCTGTAACTGTATGATTACCTTGCCGACTCAATAGTATAGACTACTAAGTTAGTGTACCTACATTCAATTTGCAAAATTTTGCATATTTGGGAAAATGATCAGAATGTGATATCCAAAGCATACGATATTGCATTTGAGTGATTCAAGCTGCATTGGATTCAGATCAGTGAGCTCTTCAATTTGGCACAGATTTCGAGAATTTATAGGAACTTTTATTTTTGAGCATGAATTGATCAACTGATCACACCTCCCCACTAGGAACTTTTGGAACCTAAAAGTTTTCTTCCCTAGTCAATATAAAGAGGCTGGAACTCAAAAATACCCAAAATCTCAATCCAAAATGCAAAAATTTCAATTGGTGCCCTTCAATCCCCAATCAAGGCCCTTCACTTATCATCTTCATGAAGACCTGTTGTCCTGTTAAGAATTGAAGCATCATTCTTATCGTTGTTGCAAGAAAAAAATATTAATGAGTGGAATATGAACATTCTCTCTACTCTCATCTTTGCACGACTCCAAAAACAGTTCATCTTGAAGTTTAAACTGTTGAAGACAAACTTGACTCCATCTTGGAAATCAGAAACAACATAAATTTTCTTTAACGCCTTGAAGCTAAATTTGTACATGAAAAGTACACTACTGCAAAATTTTCTGTGATATGATTAGCCTTGCCTACAATACATAGTCATCTTATACAATCTTGAAAGAAAATATTCAATTCACACAAGTTTCAAATTGAATACTTGTATTAGTGACGACAACTTGTAGACAACTTTGAATGACAATCTTGTACATTCACAAAAGTCCTTGAACATGTGGATGGACTATAACAAGCCAATACATACATCAATGAAAAACATATCTTTGTTGAACATAGTGCAATGAATGTTCACTTTTAAAAAGTACTTAAATAGGTAATAACAACAAGTAATTACAAAATTTTACAAAACAACTCTACAATAAGTCTACCCAAACTTTGCCTCTCCTAGGCTTATGAGTTCTCTTCTTGCATCCTCTTTGCCTTTAAGGTCACTTAGGATTGATGATAATCCTCTTTGCCACATCTTGTTTCCCTTGAATTATGTAGCATAATCTCTTTACCTTTCTTTGAACGAAGCTCTGGGTGCAACTTCAAACATAATTCCATGTTATGTCCATGCACCTTGTAATGAGTACAAAAGAACTTCCTCTTATTTGCTGACATAGAAGTTCTCTCATGCAAAAGAGATTAATTATGCTTGATGCCTAAAATTTTGTTCATTATTTTAACCATTATCATGTGTTTCTCACACACAACCACACAATGGTTAAGTGCATCAGAAAATGTGCAAGGGTATTGATTCCACAAGTATTCAAAATTTCCATGCATTGGAAAACACACTTGAGAGTTATACTTGTCTCTAGAGCTGCAACTTCAACAAATGTCGCAAGGTGGTGACATCTCATGCTTAGATGGTTGATGTACCTCAAACCGTTTGGAGTGTTCTCCAAACTTCCTTCAACCATATCGTAATACCATATACTTTTCTCTCTCCTCAACCATTATTGGATTGGTAATACCTTGGTCATTTATGTCGAGGGCTTCGCCTTCATATCCCATCTTGGAAAGAAAATTTATACCTATGCCTTTGGTATGTTGCTCAAACGCTGCAAAATATTTGTTATGTATATAAATGGAAGGAGTGGTACTTGAGATGCTAATTACCTCATTAAAATTGTCATTCATCTTTTCAGCTTTTGATGATGACGATGATGACCAACTTGTAGATGACTCTAGCCACCCACTCTTATCCACTAGCATATGGTGTGATTCTTGAAGATGTTTACAAAATGCACATGCAACGTCTTCCACATATGGTCCAAAACCACTATTTGAACTATGACCACATACTAGCTTCATTTTAGAGGTTTCACTTGCTAGTACATGACTAGAACTTTCTGTAACTTGCTCATCAAGCACTTTCTAAAAAACAAAGTGCATGTGTCTCTTCTCCTCTTCATCTATCTCTAACATCCCTCCCAATTCTATGTTCTCCATCTGAAGAGCCAAATTATTCTCCTCTATCTCTTGAAGACTTTTTTTGCTACCCATTCTTGCAACTTGGTCAACTAGTGCTCTAATACCAAACTGATATGAAATTGGATTATGCAATTTCTTCCTCTTTTCCAAAATCAAATAAACAAAATTAGGACTGTGTTGACGCTTTGAAAGATAAAGTTAGGTCTTGAAACAAACAGGTTTCCAATATCTCTTCAAGTCATGAATTAGTCTTCATATGTAACTTAAAATAATGAACATAACATCACATAAACCATGCAGACATAATGAAGAGAATGACAAAAGGTTTGTTGATGGAGTTCACCCTACTTAGGCTACATCTTTGAGCTTGTCAACATGACCAAACCACGCATATATTCAGTATCAAATGAAATACATAAATGTTTGATGTAGGTAAATATGTGGATATTACCCCTACAAGGTAATGTTCTCCTACAAAGAACTCTCACAAACAATAGAAACTCAAAGAATCTTCCACAAAGATGGCATACTTAAACTAAAATGAACTAAAAAGAGCATGTGAACACTTCAATTCCACATTGAATCACATAAAAAAACTTCCTGTTAAGAGAATTTGAACCTAAGTTGAACCTTGATGGTTCTAACTATTGTAATAGCCTTCTGGAAGTGACAATACCCCTACTAGGTATTCTCCATGCCCAAATACCTTCCAAAACTACTTCCAAACCCTGACTGATCCACACACATTTAGTATCAAACCTGAAAAAATACTTTGTAGATGTACTCAAACCAGAAGTTAGAGGTTACCAATGGATTCATAACATCCAAAAACCCCTAAGTGCACTCTTTCTAAGCTCAATTTGGATAAAAACTCAAAAAACTATGAACTCCCAAGCTCCCTCACAAACTTGACTGTTAACCATCCTACAAATTCAACCTTATACCTATTGGTCCTACAAATTCGCCTTGAAATTTGCTAATCGAGTAACAATTTCGCTACCCACTAGTGAATTTTGTTGGATGATTAATTCAACTTCGGAGCCCTTAATCCAAGAAAAAAAGGCCACATGGGCCACATATGGCTGAGGGTTGGGTCTTAAAGCTTTCCCCCACTGGTTAAGCCCCTTGACATCAGGACGCGGTAACATAGGGTGAAAAGTGTCCAAGGGCCTGGCCAACAGCTCACCCTTCTCGTCAGAGCCCCCTGGCACTGGGTCATGGTTCTGTGGTGGCATATGACTCAGGGGCTTGGTTTAAAATTTTAGCCCCCTATTTGCAAGTGCTTCAGTGCACTGTCGTTAGTTCTGTGTAACTGCTTATGCCCTAGAGCTGGGGCTTACCCAAGCTCCAGACTTTTTAACAATTCAATCTAGTTTCATGGAGTGCCATATGAACAGGGCTGGTCCCCATGCTTATGGCCCTCCATTTTTTGGCGCACTGTGTTAATGTTGTGGTCCGATGGTTTGTTATAGCGAGTCCATGCCCTTGTTTCCCCCTCCTGTGGTCCCATGGGTGGGGTGACTAGGGGTGAGGGCTTAGCCCTGGCCCTGACCCCTAATACTAATCTGCATACATGTTAAATATAACTTTTCCACCATGTATATTAAGAAGCACCATGCACCCTAGCGGTAAGGTATTGCACTGTCAGATCGAAGGTCTTATGTTCGACTCTCCTGGAGGCAGTTTGGTAGATAAAAAAAATTCACCAGTAGAGGGATGCCACATGGCAGCCTCCCATTGGGCCAAGTGGCTCTCATTCATAGTTCCAACTCACAAACTCAACCACCAATCAGATTTTGACCACATGTGCCAAAGCCAGCAAACCAGATCATGCCAAGTGTTAGCATCTAGTTGTCTTGTATTTGTATGGTCACCCTGCTAACTCAATATTATGGACTACCCAATTAGCATACCTACGTCCAATCTGCAAAACTTTTGCATGTTTGGGAAAATGATCAGAATGTGGTATCAGGAGCATACAATATTGGTTTTGAGTGATTCAAGTTGTGTTGGATTTAGATCGGTGAGGTCTTCGATTTGGCATTGGTTTCATGAATATGGGCACTTTCGTTTTTTAGCTTAAAATTGACCACCTAATCAAGTTGTAGGTTGGAAAATTTATTATACTGAGAGGGGGTGAATCATTATAGTGCATTCACAGACATCATGTTTTCTATTTAATTTCTTTTTTATATTTACCTAAATTATTAAATGACTAGTATAACATCATATGAATAGAATTTTTAATATGTAAACGACATTTAAATCACAACATAAAAGCAACACATGTGGAAACCAAATATTACTATAAACCCATAAAGGGAAAAATCATAACATTTTTGTTGTTGTTGTGCAAAGACAAGATCCTCTATTACATCAAATATTGCAGGTTCCAACCTCTCTCCTATTTTGCAAGCTACAACTTGTTGGGAGGCTCCTACTCCCTCTAACATTAATTTTATATAGGTTTCTACCTACAGGAGCCTCCTATTTCGATTTTGTTTGCAAGCTACATCTCACATGGAAGCTCCTACTTCACCTTATAGGATCCAACATGCTATTTTCAAGCTACTACCTAAAAGGAGAGAAAAATACCTAATACATAAAAGATACACTGTGTTGGTTTACTTGGTTGTTAATTTTTCATACCTTCATCTCTTTGTCTTTGCCTTCTCTTCCCAAAATAAACTCCACATATGCTCTTTTTCCTCTATCTCTATGTGCCAGGTAACTCATGAAATAGGTCTCTCACATAATGCAATCAACTCTCCAATCAACTTTTCCTTCCAAAAGAACATCTTTTTATAAACGTAGATTGCTAATTGTTAGTATTCCATTTAGGAATCTAAAGTGAAAAGATTGTCTCTTTTCATTCCACATATTTGTTTCCAAATTATTTCATCTTTTGAATATTAAAACAAAATGATCCTCCAAATAATATTAAAGTATTTACATTAACCAAATCTAATTATTCCCTAAACCATGGATAAACCAATGTCAAGCAAACATCTAGTTAATGTATTTGGAGAATATCAAAACATCTTCATGCACTTGCATCATGTTCATGCACCTTTTCACTTGACCACATATTCCAATAACACATTCTCTAACAAGCCTCACATACTCAACAATGTCAATATATTACTCAACAATACATATGCATCAACATTAATGAAAAAGGTTACTCATTGAATATTCAAACTAAACTGAGCATATTGCTAATGAACATCTGGATAGGAACTGAACTAAGCGAACAAGAATTATACTTTGTGAGAAAAACTTTTAGTGGACACGAGAACATTGCAACCATTTACATCAAAACTTCTTCGATCATTTCTTCAACTCTAGACTTTGAAACATACATCAACAACCTCTTCAACAAGCATACCTTCAACACCCTTTGCCATCAATGACAACTTCACCAACAATCTTCCCCATTAGAATTGATGGAAACACATTGGTCCTCACCCTTTTGTCCTGAGAAAAATTTCTCCTTAATACTCCTAACCTCTACTTACCTCTCCATTTGACATTAATGGCAAGGGGGTCTCAAAAGTAGACATTGTTAGAAAAATATATGTTCTTCTCAACAAAAATGCTTATTGTAGTTGGCACTAGGGAGTTCAATTCTCATATCAATGATCTACTAAATAAAAACTTACATATCCTACGACTGAAGTAACATTTCATGTTCCACAATCATCATCAAGCCTTCTACTTGCAACAAATGTGACCCATATAACAGGAAATGCTATAGAACAACATTTGTTGTTCCATCACTAATGTTGCAAATACTTCACTCATTTTGAATGCCTCTTCAAGTCACAGAACTTAGATGCCTTTCTTCAACTATTTTTTAGTACTCTGTTTAAAAGCCTCTATTCGT
Source organism: Pinus taeda (assembly GCA_000404065.3). Taxonomy (NCBI): domain Eukaryota; kingdom Viridiplantae; phylum Streptophyta; class Pinopsida; order Pinales; family Pinaceae; genus Pinus; species Pinus taeda. The sequence goes on along the minus strand of APFE031502077.1, from coordinate 30,157 downwards.
GATGTAATTAAAAAATCTATCAAAATTACTGAGGTTCTAATGCACTATCAAAGAAAAAAATCATCATCAAAGGTGTGTGCTTCTCTATCACAAAGAACCAATTATACTTTCTCCATAAAAATGGAAACCATGCTAGGTTAAAAAATTAATTTCTTTTGCAAATAATTAATATCCATGCTCATGTTCTTTTAAACATATATATAAATTTGTGAGGCCCCTGTTACAATAAAAACCAACTGACATAACCTTGAAACATTGGGTGAATTACAATTCATAACTCCATAGGTACAAAATGCAATATGTTATCTCCAATATTGTGAATGTAATGTGAACTTTGTATATCCAGGGTAACATCATTTGTATTTATTTTTACATTATGAAAACATCTCCTCTCTCTCTTATTAGTCATTTGATGAAAAACATGAAATGAGAGCAACCCAAGTCACTTTTCAATTTCTCAAACACCTAAATACAACTTCAAACCAACATCCAAAAAGAAAAAAGAATAAATTGATGTATACACTCCTTAAAAGAAGTTGTCTATCCTTATTTAAATTAAAGATCTCAAGATCCATTTGCTGCTTGGGTCTTGTTGTGGTAAAAACAGAACCCCCCCATTATTGATGTCTTCACTTCAAATAATGGGGACCCTTTCTATAAAGTTTCTTCTAAGCACCTTTTAGGATTTTATTTACCTGATTATCCTACGTTTTTATTAGTTTTTCATTTTCTTTGGATTCTTATTTTGATTTCTTTGTTGAAATCAATTTTTTATAAGCTTCCCATTGACGCTTGTTTTACCTCATTTGGTCAACTGGTTTGAAAATGGTACTCCTTTGAAGTCCCATCATTTATCTAGTCTGGGTTAAAAAACGCTATTTTTATTCTTTTTATTTATTTTGGGAGTGGTTTTAGTTTAGATAATTTCATTAAAATAAAACCAAAAAAATTAAAAATTGATATTTAATATAAATTTTGAATTAATTAATTAATAATATGATTTAATTTAATTAAAATTAAAATTTTATATATATATATATATATATATATATATATATAATATATAATATAATATATATATAATATATATCACACACACACACCACACACAAATAAAAAAAAATAAAAAATTTCATCGCATATCGCAATTCTAATAACATGCACATCTTGAAAAACCTGATGACCTTCATTCCCCGATATGCGATGGCTCTTCAAGCAATAACCAAAGTTTAATAAAATACCATGTGTTTAAGTCTCAGTGTGATTGCTCCATCACATCAAGGTCCTCAATTGATACAACCTGACTCAACCATTTATGCGATGCGATATTGAGTCAAACCATTTGTGCGATGCAGGAAGAAGTCAAACCATGACTTTTGATTTAAAGCCATTCTCACGTTGGTTATTTCGAATTGATTTAAGTTCATGGTTAAGTACATTAACGAATAAATGAAATGGTAATAGAATGTTAACATAAAATGATTTAATATTAAAATAAAAAATTAACAATACAGTTGCTCCATCGCATCGCAAATTCTCAACAAACAAGTTCTATAAACCCTCAATCTTAACTTTCCTCCTATGCAATATGCTCCCAGTGATGCGATGTGAAGTCAATTCATGACTTTTTCCTTAAAGCCATCCTCATGTACGATTGTTTTTTTTATTCAAATTCATTAAAAGGTTTGTGTAAGTTATATTAACTTATATTATAAAATTGTAAATTAATTTTAAAACTAATTAATTAATAGATAATATATATAATTAATTTAATTATTATTTAGATTGATATTAATTAGTTTATAAATATTTAATAGGTTAGTTAATTATATTAATATTAATTGATAAACAACTAGTTTAGTTTATGATTAACAATTATTTTAGAATTAATTATTAAATAATTAGAATTCTAGCTTAGGATTAAATTTTTAATTAAAAACTCTGATTTTTAGCCTAGCAACAGAATTTCCAGATTTACGCCAGTTTTGACTCATCAACTTTGGAGGCTCATAGATTGAGTTATACTTGGCCAAATAAGGCCCAAGATGACTCATTGGAAAGATAAAATCAAGGAGAGCATTTCCGAGGAGGTTTCATTAATAGATTTGGTCATTAATTGGATCGAAAATCATGCAGAAGATCAAGCTCCGAATTCCTAAAACAAAATCAAATCTCCGAGTTATTTTCTGCATTTTCATTTGACTTAAGCCTCTTCTAATTGTAGATTCGCTCATCAATAATATACTTGGCCAATAAAACCATCCCAGGCATCAATATAGAGTTTATATTTTATTTTCAATTATTTATTTAAATAGAATTTGATTGGATTTGTTTTAAATGCCAGAAATGGTATTTTGATTTTATTGTTACATTTTAATTCATTTTGATTTCTTTTTGCAGGAAAACAGTAGAAGATATATGGAGAAAAAGATCTCAATCAATGAGAATGCTCGAGAAATTAAAGATGGGAATTTGGAGTAAATAAAATGGGATTGGGTAGATTTCTCTTCAACAAAATTTCATCTCAAGAATTCCTTTGCAAAAAATTATAAATAACAGATTGCAGAATGGAATAAGGGCTGCTGCCCTCTGCAATTCTAGAATTCTAAAAGCACTTTTGTAATAGGGATTTAGAGTTGTAGGTGGGAGGAGTGGAATCTAGATCTGGAGATTATTGAGGTTTTTCTTTTACATCCTGAGTTATGTATAATGAACAAAGTTTGCACTATTGTAGCTTTGCTTTTGAACACAGAAACCCAGGCATTTTAAAGGACTGTTAGAGACCGGAGCTAGAGAAATGGATTTAATAAATTGGTATTTCAAATACTATTGTTTTAAATGCTGGTTTCATTGAGATAGGATTAGGATAGTTTCTTTTGCTTGCATCTTAGAACAAGTTTACATTTAGAGTAAATTTTACATACTTTTAAGTCCTCTTCCCAAAGAGGCAAACTTTAGTAGTGGATTGGTTGAGCCCTAAATCAGCTTAAGGATCCCTTTCTTGCTTGATCAGCAAGAAGGACAATCTGATGTCTCTATTTCATTGGCGAATGAAAGTCATATTTTAAAGCCATTGGAGATTGAGAGAAGGTAACTGGACCTAGTTGAACCAGTCGGAACCACCATTCCAAACGGAAAAGGAGCTGCTTTAAGGTCCGGACCGGGTGGTCATCCCCCATGTTGTTGCAAAAATTTTCAAGGCTTCAACAAGTGCAAACACCAATAATAGTGGGACTAGCTTTGATATGAGAAAAGTTGTCTATTTCAACAAAGGCCTTATCAAATTGAATTTATGAAAATAGGTGATCAACGTGGGGCTTAAATCCCTGGAAGTCCTCCACATTCAATCCTGACAAGAGTATGATCAACAGTGTATCAACTATCTACCACACATTCCCTATTGTAACCTACTCCTTTCTTCCACCACTCTCTGAATGTAAACAATAGCTAAATCCAACCTTCAAGAGCTCGTGAAGAAAATCAACCAAAATTTCACATCCAATCGAATGGAATGGCGCTAGTCACTTCTTAGAAAACATTTTATTGCACAATGTATTATCTACTGTACATTTGTACAAAGGCAACCCATACCATCACCTAGCCTTGGCTAGGAAATATTCACACTTCCAACAATAATAATACAATTTTGACCTCCTTGTTGTAGCATAACAGCAACAACCTCTACACCATACATCAATAACCTCTTCAAGAAGCATACCTTCAACACCTTTGCCTTCAATGGAAACTTCTCCAACACTATCACTCATCAATTCCAAGAGGAAAAACTTGGACCCATTCAACAAGAAATCAATATTGATTTCCAAGTAACCAATAATGAAAGAAACAAATTTACCGATGATGGAATTGTTGGGAAAATGGAAGACTGGATCCCAGATCCTAGTCACACTACGGGGTGAAAAAACCATTATTTGTGCACAGTAAAACTCTATTGGCATACCAAGACTCTACTTCGTTAGGATTTAATGGATAAGTAAGAGAACAACACTTAAATAGATATGCAATTCAACATCCTTCGCACTAAAAACCACTAACTTTCTCATCATCTAGCTCATATTAAACACTTGCTCACTAAATGTCATGATCTAGCTCCTTCGAGAGACCCCTCTGCCCCATTAACGTCTCTACTTCAGGTTTATACTTCACGACTTTTTTTGTCAATTGGTTGCTCTCATTTAACATCTACTACCATATAGTTGTCGAAGGTTCTTCTCAAAAACCTCTTGTTATTTTGTCTTTTTGTTATCGCTAGGCCTCCATGGACAACTACTATAGATATGTATGTCATAATAGTCAAGGGTATGCTATAAATGTCGGTCGTAAGAAACTATATCTTTGCTACTACTCTAGCGTACCACAATAGGAAAAGCTATGAATATTATATGTTT
>APFE031502077.1:0-23182 GCA_000404065.3 Pinus taeda | reverse complement strand
AGTGAGGTAGAGCAGAGTGACTTATGTTTTTCATTTTCATGTCTCCATTGGTCTCTTGGATGGGAAAGGCACCCTCTATTCTTTTTTCCTCTCTTCTACCGTTTTGTTTTTCAGCCATGGCTTCAGATGGAGTGTTCCCTAACTCTTCTTCTTCTATAGGATCTTCGTATATCTCAGGAGGTTCACCTATAGGTTCTTTTGGCTCACTGTCACCAGAGAAGAAAGAAGGTTGAATCAGTGATGTGGTGGGGGTGTTGGGTAAGAATTTGCCAATTTTATCTTTGTTCTTACGAGGCATGAAATGGAAAGACTTTTTTCTTGCTTTTGTGTTTTTTTCTCTGTTGGTACCTGCAAAACTAAAATAGATTGAACTGCAACTAACTATCTTGCTGAGATGAAAATGCGGAATTGAAATGAAAGCAGGAAAGGACTAATCTATTTTACTCAAATGAAATTGCAAGAATGGAATGCTAATCTATGCTTGCAGAATTGAAATTACAGAATTGAAATGCTAATCTATGAAAGCAGGGAATGTCTACTTTACTTTTGCGGAAAGGAAATTGAAAAATGGAAATGAAAAAACTACTTAGCAGAAGGTTGTAGGAGAAAATAGAAGAAAAGCAACAATCACCAATACTCTGACACTTCCCCGGCAACGGCGCCAAAAAGATGGTGGGCTCCAGTATTACAGCAATACTGCTACAACTCCTGGGACTCCCTTCTTTACTTTTATCAACCCGGTTGTTCGTAACAAACTTGGAAGCGACGGTGGCGTATGCACAAGTACTAGCTCTTGCCGTAGCTGTCACTTGGTCAGCTGGAACAAGTTCGCTAGGGGCTTTAGCCAACTTCTATGAGCTCTTAGAAGAATCTTTCTAATTGATGGATGAAAGCTAACTCAAAGGAAGCTAATCTACTTGCGAAAAGAGATTGAAAAACTGAAGGAAAGCGCAAAACCTAGTAAACCCTAATTCTACCAGCTAGTCCTACTGATGTAAAGATGAGAATGCAAATTACTGAAAGAGATGCCATTACTTTTATGAAGGTAAAATACATGTGTTTAGACTACCTTTTTCCTAAGAAAACATCTTTTTGTATTTTTGATTAAGTTGTCAATTTCATCATGCATATGCTTGAACTATGCTTTACTGTGCAGGGGTGGATCAAGGAGGAGAAATGCTTGGAAAAGGTTGGAAAGGTTCAGAGGGGGTCTAAGGAGTCCCTAACACTCTTCCAGAGAGTTTCACAAAGTTTGGCTATCAGGAAACCTCACTTGTGAGCTTCTACAGGAAGTCTGCAGGGGTTCTACATGATGTTTCAGAATTTATACAGGATGTTTTAGAATTTCTACAGGATGTTTGGAAATCGGTTTTTAGGAGATGGATGAGTGAGGGAGGGTGCATGGATGGATATGGAGGTAGGATAGGGATCTAAAAATGGCCTAAGGACTGGTGGGTGGATCGGTGAAGGGGTGTAGAAGGTTGACTTGGCTTGAAGAGGGCTAAGGCAACGATGAGTAAGGAGGTAAGGTTTCGTGGACAAAAAGGATAGATGGGGAGCGAGAAACTTAGCTAAGAGATAGAAAAGGTGGCTCAGATGATACTTTGGGTGGATTAAAGAATAAAGAAGATGCCCTGCATGGTGTACCTTGATCAAATCAACAAAGGCTTGCAAATGATCAAATCATGAACTAGTCTAGTCTAACCATCAACAACATAAATGAGCAGCAACTTTATTTGGGAAGAAAACCTTGTACACCATCTATGTAAAGAAACATTTCAGATGTCCAAACCCATGACTAATCTCTGCTAATAAAAACAAGCACACTAAAGATTGCATAATCAAGCAAACTAGTGTTTTTGTGAGGCAACACTGCTTCCTCAATTCCAGCCCCAAATCCAATAAGGGTGAGGTGAAACCAGGAGTGTGGTTGTCCCTTTTCTTGGAGGTTTTGCTGTTAGTATCCTACCAAAGCAACTAAAACAATGTCATTCACAAACAGTGATCTATTCCAGCAACATAACGAAATCTACATAACAGAAATATGTTAAAATGCATAAAGGAAAACAGTGATACGTAAAGGAAAAGTAACAATACAGAAAGGAGGCCCTAGGCTCTTAGGTTGGGCCCAACCCTGAGAGGTATGGCTCCTATGAAAAACTCAAACTTGATAGGAAACCAAACTGCTTCTCATTATCCAAAAATAATCATAAGAGTCATGCCAAAAATGGCTACAAAAGAACAAAATAGAACTGCAGCATTGAGGTGCAAAGTACACAATAGTTTCAAAAGTCTTTTTACGAAGGCTGAGGCATCAACATTTATACATCATGAGGGACCTAGCTGACCTCCTCAATTTGTGGAACTCGGCTGTCAAACTATGAGTTAAACAGTCCCTTTCTAAATGCTACTTGGCTGCCTTCTAGATTCGGTTTGGTGGTCTTTGGAGCTCGGAGTTGGGGATGAAGATCCCGAGGAAGGGTTATTTAATGCCATAGGCAACCCCCCTTCGATTCCTCACCTCAGGCTTGGCTGCCTTATAGCTCATGATTGATTTGACTTTGCTCCAATAGATGTCAAAAAACATGAAATAAACACGTCTTAACCACCTAGGAAAAGTGACTTCCTTATTCGTACCAATGACATAAAAATACTAAAAATAATGCATAAACTATAGAAAATGATGGATTTTAACAAGGACTGAACAAGGATAATTAGGCCAAATGAGCCTAACAAGTTACCAATTTTGGGGCTCATCACCTGGGTCCAAGCTCTGATACCATGTAGGAATTTACAGGGTAAGTTCCTCAGACAGAACACCAAAGGACACCGCTCACAAATAGATCACAGGTCAATACACCAGTATTTTGACGTGGTTAAAACCCTCAATGAGGGAAACAGTCCACGGCCTGAGCCAATGCGGCCACTTCAGGCAATTTATTAATAAAAGAATGAAAATTTACATAAGCTTCTCTCGTGAACGGTTAACCTCCAAATGACCCTCCATGCACTTTAAATAGAATTCATGGACCAATCGGGTGTTAAGCCACGGATCAAGTGTTGGTAATACCGAGGAGAGAATTAACCGTCAGATCACTACATATCATGACCGTCGGATTGTAAGTTACAAATGTACATAGTAAAGAAACACACTTTACTAACTCTATACTAGACCAAGTTATACTTAACTATTCCTATGTGTCGGAATATCCTAACATATATATATATATATATAGACACACACACGCACACACACACACACACACACACACACACAAATGTAAAGTTTATAGAAATATAACTAATATTATTAGGAATCAATATAGATTCATTTAAATTCTCGATTTACTAAATCTCAAGAGGAATCAAATCTTTTGAGCTGCAAATTTTTTCTCTAATTTTATAGTAAAAAAATAATTATATTTTGAGGAATTTCATTCCTCTCAACACTTTATAAATCCATATATATAATATATAATAATATATATAAAATAAGTGTGTCAAAATATTTAAGTGTGATATTGATGGACATTGCCTAAAATGATATGGCATACTCGGTGGTCTATAACTCGTAGTAAATGTCCTTCTAAGCTCATATGAATGTTTATGTTGACTCTGATTTCATTGTTAACTTGTCAACATATATTAGAGAAATTTTGAGGTCTAAAATTGGACTCCTATGAAATATTATAAAATAATAGTGGAAATAATAAAATAAGGTTAAATTACATCATCAAATTTTAGAGGGAAAAATTAAAAAAAAAAAACTATTTTTTCAACTCATATTTTCAACTTATCTCCCTATGGTTTTACTCAAATTTTGAGTGGGATCACTCATTGGATGCATAATTTAATTCCCCATCTAAGGAGTACCAATGTTGAATACTTTCAATAAACGTTTCTACACAAAACAGATCACAACTCAATACACCAATGTTCTTGACGTGGTTAAAACCCTCAAAAATGGAAAAACTCCATGGCCTGAGCCAACGCGACCACTTCAGGAAATTTATTAATGTAAAAGAAAGAAAATTTACATAAGTTTCTCTCATAAATGATCACCTTACAAATGACCCTCCAGTCTCTTTAAATAGAGATCATGGACCAATCGGGTGCTAAGCCATGGATCATGTGTCTGTAATACCGAGGAGAGAATGAACCATTGAGTCACTTCATGTCTAGAACATATCGTGACTGTCGGACTGTAAGTTACAAAAGTACATAGTAAATAAACACACTTTACTTAACTCTACGGTAGACCAAGTTATACTTAACTATTTCCTATGTGTCGGAATATCCTAACATCCCCCCTTAAGAACAACTTGGGATAGGATTGAAGTATGTACAAATATGATACAATAGGAGAAGGAAGGAAGCATTAGAGCCTATCCACCCTTAGTGACAACTTCCTAAACTCAACCCATAAATCAAAGTTTAGTAAACTTTTCCTATGTGAGAGCCTTTGTAAAGATGTCTGCAACATGATCATCGGTTGAAGAATATTACACTTCAAGAACATGGTCATGAATGAGATTTCTAATGAACTTCATGTGTAGTTCAATGTGTTTGTTGCGCTGATGTTGGACTAGATATTTTCATAGTTGAATGGCACTTTGATTATCACGCCAAAGTGAGTTGGATGCTGCTGGTGAAAGCCAAACTCTGACAGGATCTGACGAAGCCACGGGGCTTCCTTAATAGCTTCTACGGCGCCATGATACTTTGGTTATGTTGAAGAAAGAGAAATGGAACTTTGTTTCTTGCAAGTCCATGTAATAGGTCCAGAACCAGGAGTGAAGACATAACTTGTAGTAGACTTCCAATCATCATGGTCACCAGCCCAATCAAAATTAGTGAAACCAACCAATAGAGGAGATGCTTCTGCACTGTAATGAATCCCAAATTGAATTGTACCTTGAAAATAACGAAATATTCTTTTAGCTTCTTTCCAATTACTTTCATGTGGGTTTTGCATAAACCGAGCAATGAGGCCAACAAAAAAGGAAACGTCAAGACGGGTATGGGTTAGATACAAAAGTTTTCCTACAAGGTGACAGTATAAGGTAACATCAACTTCAGGGGAAGTACAAGTGATTGAAATTTTGGCTCCAGACTGAAAGGGAGAAGGGGTTGGCTTATAGTCTTCCATGTGAAAGTGGCATAGAATATCACAGGCATACTTGGATTGGGAAAGGGAAATGAATTCCTTGGATTGCAAGACTTGAAGACCAAGAAAATAATGCAAGTGTCCTAAGTCTGTCATTTCAAACTGTTTTTTAAGGCTGGAATTCACATGGTTTATAAGATTGGGATCACTACAAATAAGGATAAGATCGTCAACATAAATAACAAGAATGATAAGAGACTTACCCACTTTCTTGGTGTAGACACTATTGTTAGAATGACACCTAGAAAAGCCAATATCCAAAAGAAAGCTATCCATTTTGGCATACTAAGGCCGAGGGGCTTGCTTGAGACCATAAAGGGATTTCTTAAGCAGACATACAAGGCTGGAGTATTTTTGTATAAATCCAAGAGGTTATTCCATATAGATTTCTTCATGCAAGTCCCCATGCAAAAAGGCAGATTTAACATCCATCTAATGGACTTCCCATTTGAAAGAGGCAACAAGGGAAAGAACAAGGTGGATAGAGTTCATTTTGGAAACAACGGAGAAGGTTTTAGTATAGAAAATGCCTTCAACTTGTGAAAATCCCTTAGCAACAAGACGAGCTTTATGTTTATCAGCTTTTCCATCTAGTCCATACTTAGTTCTATAAATCCATTTGCATCTAACAAGTTTTCGTCCCTTTGGAAGAGGAACAAGATCCCATGTATCATTTGCTAATATTGAACGATATTGTTCATTCATAGCTAAATCCCAATCTGGATGGCCTGAAGCTTCCGCAAAGGTGTCAAGACCATAATTCATTGGAGCTTGAGCCAATAAAGAAGAGGCTCTATTAAACTGAGAACAAGTGTGACGTTGATCTGTAGGATCACCTACAAGAGCACCTGCTGCATCTTGAGTAGTGCGAACCCATTTTGGAAGTTCATGAACTAAAGGAGGATCCCTAGAAGGTGGGGTAGGATTTTCATCCTCATTCTCATCATCTGAAGAAGAAATATTTTCAGAAGTAGAAGGGACAGAGAGAGGTGGCACATCTGTCGAACTAGGCTCATAGGCTGATATCTTTTCAGCAAACTTTACATCTCTTCTAATGATAACATTTTTGGATTTAGGTGAAAGAAGTCTATATCGTTTGACATCTTTAGAATATCCAACAAAAATACATTTTTCACTCTTAGGTTCTAAGGCTTTATGTTTCTCATCTAGAATATGGGCCTGTGCTTCACTTCCAAAATCACGAAAGTGACTGACATCTAGTTTAATTGAGCTCCATTCTTCTTTGGAGTGATATTATTTAAAACCTTAGTAGGAGTGCAATTTACTATGTAATTTTCACAGTTAATTGCTTCTTCCCAAAAATTAAGACTAAGTCCTTTATATTGAATCATACAATTAGCCATTTCCTTTAAGGTGCGATTCTTCTTTTCAACTACACCATTTTACTCTGGATTATATGGAAAAATATGTTGCATTTGAATTCCATGCTCAGTGCAAAAGTTGATGGATTTGTTGTTAACATATTCTTCACCATTATCGGATCTTAGCTTAAGAATTTGATGTCCATATTGTTTTTCAACAAAGGCCTTAAAGACCAAGAACATATTAGATACTTCACTCTTGAGTTTTAAGAAGTATACCCAAGTGCATCTCGAGAAATAGTCAATGAAAGTTAAGAAATACGTGTAGCTAGAGAATGAAACAACTCGAAGTGGACCACATAAATCACTATGCATAACTGATAAACGGGTTGAGGCGTGCCATGTTTTTCAAAACGATCTTGATGATGTTTTCTGAGTACACATCCAGAACAAACACCATCTCTACAAGATGCCTTAATAAAACCTATCACCATATTTTCTTTACATAGATTTTGAAGGGAGCAATATTTTATGTGACTAAATCGCTCATGCAAAAGTTTTCTCACTTCATCATTGTGAGAAACAAATACCAAGGGAAGATTTGATGACCCAAAGTTGTTAAAATTATACAACTGTGTAGAATCATCAACAATGCCAGTAGCTAAAATCTGTTTAGGATATCTTAGGTCCTTAATTACAACATCGTGAGGTGAAAATTCAATGGTTTTACCTTCACCTGAATGAGTTATCTGATATACAGCTAGAAGGTTGCAGGATAAGGTTGGAACACATAATACATCACTAAATTGACCATTGTCTAGATGAACAGTTCTAGTCCCTACAATACTAAGAGATATATCATCACCAACATATATATTTTCGGTGTTACAATCATTTAAAGAAGAAAACATGGCTTTGTTTTTGGCCATGTGATAAGAATCTCCAAAATCAATGAGCTACTATTGAGAATGAGAAGAAGAAGATATATTTGGTGCATAACCAGACTGAGATGCTTGACAACCATATGCAAAAAGTTTTATTCCTATAGATGAAGTATAAGTTGAAGAGTTCTCCAAACGGATGGTATGCTTCTTCATTTCTTCTTCCAAGGCTTCCATATTATTAAAGCATTTAGATTCTAAGTGGCCATTTCAATTACAAAAGTTGCAATGTCTATCAGTCTTCTTCCCTTTGTTTTTATTTGTCTTATCATTTTGTTGAATTGGTTTTTCATTTTGAGACTGAAATTGCTTAGGACCCTTATTTGGTTTAGGACCATTCTTTTTAGGATACTGCTTCTTAGGATTGTTTGAATTTTGTTGTTGTTGTGTGGCTAAGGATTTCTTAGAAGAGTTTCCAAGATTAAGAAGACCAAGATGTAAGAGTTTTTCTTGTTCTCTTATTAAAGAAACACAAAAGGCATCAAAAGAGGGGGACTTATAGTCTTGTCCTTGAGAAATAAAGGCTTCTCTAGTAGAATGGAAGGTGGAAACAAACACAAATTAGGTTGGTCCCAAATTAGTGAGAATGGAATAGATAAGGCTACAATCTTCTTTCTTAACCTTAACATCTTCCAAGATAAGTCTAAGGGTCTTGAACTTGGAAAAAAAATCTTCAATGGAAGAAAGATTATTAGGGTCCAATGTAAGCAACTCATTTTTGAGTTGATGGACTCTAATTTCATTTTTAAGTCCAAAAACTTTATTGAGTTGTTTCATTAGGGGTGTCAATTTTTGCGATATGGAATCTAAGGTGTGGAGAAATAGACATCACTATAAACCCGCGTGTTTGATCTTGCTTATTTTCCCATTTTTCTACCTTATCTTCATGTTTAGGTTTAGTTTCTTGGAATGAGGCTATTTTGTAAAGACCTTTACTTCTAATTAAATCCACAATGTAGGACCACCATTGGAAGTAGTTGGTGCTGTCAAGAATAACTCGGCATGGAATTTCCATTTTAACAGAAACAGGAGCAGTAGATACTGAAACTAAGTGTTCCAATGGAAAGATCTCAAAAAATTAGGCCGATTAAAAAAAATGGCTCTGAAAACGGCTTCGAGATGAAGTTATGACTTTTTGAAGAAAAGTTGTTGAAGATGCTGATGAAGTGCGTGAATGTGCAAAAGCGAATGATAATGTTATATTTTTTTAAAAATCTCAGCCGCCCCGCTCCCTTCCAAACTTAATCTACTTAACTCACTTAAAAATATATATATATTTTATGTGACCCACTTTTATAAATAAGTGAGTCACTTTTACAATGGTACTTTATGAGCTACCCACTAAATTGTAACTTAAATAAAAGATAAAGAGACTTTAGAATTATAAGTGACTCACTTTTTATAATGGGTGTGAACACTTTTACATAAAGTAACTTTAAAACATAACTTACATGTGATTTTTGAAAAAGTAACTCAACAAAAAGAAAGACTTGAACTCAAGACCTTTATTCTCATAAAATAACTTTGGACCAAATGAGCTAGTTTTTTTTTTGTCACTGAAGCTTTCAGGTGCGTGCTTACTTGAAAAAACTATTTTTGCCTACAAAATAGAAAACCACACAACCCAACATGGACATAAAAAAAAAAAAAAACCTTATGGCTTGAAGTTAAATTTCGCCAGAAACTAAATATTTTCCTCAATGTTTCTGATTTTCCAAGATCACACTAAGGCACAACAAAAAAGAGCATACACATGAGAAAAGTCCTTCATTTTTGTTTCTGATTTTTCCAGATCGCAGAGTCATAGGGAAAAGAGCATATGCAAAAATGAAAGGATAGATCCGGTAATAAAAAATCTGAGAACTAAATAAATAGAAATAAACAGAGAGATGAATAACTAAAACTGCAATTAAAGATTATATACCTCTAGATCTTAAAAACAATGTAGTTAGGGCTACCAGAAACCTTTTCGCGTGAAACGAAAGAAGTTCCTCACCAGAACAGATCCTCCTAACACAATAGAGTAGTCCTCTCGGCCCGAAAGTAGTCAGAAATAGTAGATCTAGGAAACGACAGTCGCATGCATTTGTACCGGCTTTAGATTTGGATCACTAATGAATACGACCCTCAAATAGATCTGATACCATGAAGGAATTTACAAGGTAAGTTCCTCAGATAGAACACCAAAGGACACCGCTGACAAACAGATCACAGATCAATACACCAATATTCTTGATGTGGTTAAAACCCTCAAAGAGGGAAACAGTCGACAGCCTGAGCCAACGTGGCCACTTCAGGCAATTTATTAATATAAAAGAAAGAAAAATTACATAACCTTCTTTCATGAACGGTCACCCTACAAATGACCCTCCATGCGCTTTAAATAGAGATCATGGACCAATCGGCTGTTAAGCCATGGATCAAATGTCGGTAATATCAAGGAGAGAATGAATCATTGGATTGCAAGTTACAAAAGTACATAGTAAAGAAACACACTTTACCTAACTCTACAATACACCAAGTTATACTTAATGATTTCCTATGTGTAGGAATATCCTAACAAAAACATTATTGCAATCACATTTTTCATATATTTTTCATTTTTTGTGTAGCAGGGTCCATCAAAAGTATGCAACATTGGTACTCCTTGGATGAGGAATTAAATTCCACAATCAATGAGTGCTCCTGCTCGAAATTTGAGTATAAATGTAGGGAGATATGTTGAAAATACGAGTTAAAAAAAATTTGTTTATTTTTTTATTTTTTTTAATTCTTTACTTTTTTACTCCAAAAATGGTGAATCATCCCCTTGGTTCATGTTCAATCATATTGGTTCTTATAGAATTCATTTTAGTTTTATCTTTTTGTTTTGAAGCCCATTTTCAATCATATTGGTTCTTATAGAATTCATTTTAGTTTTATTTTTTTGTTTTGAAGCCCATTTTAGACGTAAAATTTTTTCTAGTAATAAAAAAATTACAAATGTTAGATTCTAGGTGAGGTAAGTTGAGAACCTTTATTACTAATTTTATTCAAAATAATCAAAACAAACACATTTTTTTCCTACTTAGGTGAATTTAGAAATTTTTTATTATTAATTTTTATTCAAAATTATCAAAACAAATATTTAGAATTTTAGAATTTCCAAAATTCGAACTAGGTTAAAACAATGAATATCTTAAACCAATTATGAAAAATTAACATTAATAATAAATAGTGATATAATCTAAATATTTTAATAAATGATTATTTGGAACCATTAAAAATAATAAAAAGGAAAAGTTATATATATATATATATATATATATATATATATATATATATATATATATATCGAATTATTTTAGATGGACTTATTTCCATATTTTAATGGTTAAAATTGCAAAATCAAATGGAAATAGGGGTTTTTGGTTTTTGAGTTCTTAAACCATTTTTGTATTAACAACAATCATTTAACAATCTAAAATTGGAATTCAAAAAAAAAATTATGACTAAATTTTGATAATATCAAATCAGAAAAGATCAAAATTGTATATTATTCAACCTTTATTAGCAATAATGTAATAAACTAACTCTTCATAATATATTAAAATTGTAAATGAATGTGCAATGATGAAAAGAACATAAACTAAATTAAACAATTAGATTTATCACTAAAATTAATCAATCTTTTAAAAAAGGTTTTCTCTATGGCCTAATTTAATCATAAACATATACAATCAAACCTACAAAAATTTGTTTATACATAATAAAGTGCTCACATTGCTAAGGTCCTATATTATAGGAATCTCAGCCATTTTTGTCTCACTATTCATTTGAGGTCAATTTTGTAAATATCAGTGTTGGTTTCATGAGTGATATGCTCTAGAGGGTTTTATTTGTCACAATTCAAAGTGTAATGTCATGAGGGATCATTATTAAAAGGGTAATCATAAGGGGTCAAGTTAAATAGGTATAGTGGTCAAGTTACATCAAGGTAATCATGAGAAAGATTGTGTTGTCATGCTTTTTCATCTTGGGCACATAATTATAGGTGTTTTGAGTTAGTTTATGTGGCAAATCATGTCTGGCCATGACATCAGCAAGGGTACAATGACCTACAATACAAGTGTTGTTCTTTTGCCAAAGTGCTATGCTTTTATTTTCCAAATTCAAAATCGTGATTATCACCATCAACTCTGCTCTTGATCATCATGTGAGTTTATTTGTGTGGTTAGATTCATCCAAGATCTCTCATCTCTTTATCATTCTCATCAGAAGCTCAGTGTGTCGTCATTATTGTTCGCTGCACAAAGGAGGCAAGGAAGGCGTTGCGCTTTTGCTCCAAGAAGAAGGTTTGGGGTTTGAAGGTTTACATTTGGCCTAGGATCATTATCACAAGATTAAAATGTTGAATGGGTCATTACATGCCATCCCAGTACCCTTAACATGTCAGATGATGGATGAAGATAGTATAAGCTTGGAGCATTGCGCTTTCACATAGTCACCCTATTTTCACAGTATATCTTAAATCATGTACCCGTTTTCCATGAAATTATTTCAGTAGATGCATGGGTGAAATGAATAACCCCACTTAATTTTAGGTCAAAATGCTTCACAGTTTTTTAGAAACAAGCCACCATCATCTACAGCCATTTTTTCATTTTCTCGAAATCCGTGAGTTGGATTTGGATAAATTTTTTGTGAAGAAGGGTTATGATGATATCAACCTATTGTAAAAAAAACAACTCAATACAACTTAATGTTTAGGAGATATTAAAAAAATATTAGTCATTGTCCTTCTCTATTGCATTTTTGGGTGTGGAGATGAATGTTTGATGAAGATAAGCTTGAAGGAGGTATGTGATATGATCATTGTAGTTTCATAATCATCATCCAAGTGTGCATCTTGTATAAAAATATCAGTGACCACTCCAACTATGAAAAGGAGGCAAGGGAGTTGTGTTTCCACACAGTGCTACATTTCTTGCAAACCAGTGGTCAAATCTCTTTCACAGGCGAAAACCTAAGCTTATTTCATTACCCTCGTTTTGAATTTTTACCCAATTACATGCATGAGTTGAGAAAATAGCGTAACAAACTGCAAGACACCATTTTCATTATCACTACCCTTTTTCTTATTTCACTGTGCTTTCTCCTAATCGTTGCACTTCCACGCAGTGCTCCATATTTTGCACTTGCCTTTCCTGAACTTTAAAAAAATGATTTTTAACCTCCATTATAAAGATATCCAATCCATTACACTGAATTGAAGCTCCTTGTCATAACTCTGTGTGTTTAAAAAGTGTTTGAAAACCCATTTTCTCGTGCGCTACGCTTTGGGTGTTGCGCATGTCCCTTTGAATTTTTTTCCACCAATATCAAACATTTGCAAGTTGCTTTAGTGTTGTTTTTAATAAGGTTTGAGTTGATTAGCATATTGTGTAGAATTTCCTTCTTAATCATCATCAAAGATTAATTTGGAGAGTCCTTCTTGTCATTAATATTACATTGGTTGCACAAAACAAGTTCTTCTTAAACCTTAGACTATTCATCGCTACAAAACAAGCATGATGTCAAGTCTAGGGGAAAGAAATAAGAGCCACTAAACAACAGTTAAAGGAATTGCAAGAGAAAGAGAGGGGAAGATTAGACCTATTGGTTGAGGCATCCAAAATCTGAACGTTGGAAGGGGTGAAGTAACACAGTTTTATTTTTAGGATTTTACCTAAAAAATATGTTTCTTATAGGGTTGGGGTTCAAGGTGATATTCTTTTCCACAAATTTACCCTAATGGCCACATCTAGTCAACACTCTAAAACTATTTTGAAGAAGCGGCTTTGTAGCATTTTGTGCCCTAGCTAGCATTATGGTTTTTGTTGTGAAGTTGGAAATTTTACATTTTTGGTAAAAGGATGATGGAATGGGGTATATAGCATGGTCATTACAGTTTCAACATCATCATAAGTGGGTGAAACTTGTCTACAAACATCATTGACCACTTAAACTATAAAAATAAGATGGCACTCCACTTCTGAGACAAGCGTTGTGTTTTTTGCTACTGGATGATTTGTCCATATGCAAGTTTATTTGCAGGTGTTGGAGCTATCAATCAGCTTAGGAACTGAACATAAGCCAATCAACCATTAAGTGTTGCATTTTTACCCTATGTTTTTGAAACTCTAGAAGTTTAGGAGTTTGCACAGCGCCAGGCGCTGCCTTTCTAGACAGAGCTACTTTTGAGCAACTTATCTTAGTATAAACATGATGTAATCTTTTTTAGTTGTTATTAATTGTAATAAAACATTTTCACACTCACAAGCTCAATTTGGGGCTAAGGAATTAATGTAAAGTACTTAGAAACTATTTAGTTATGTAGTCCCTACTTTTAGGTAGTTAGTTCTATTTTCCTTGCAGAAGTTAGAAACAACAATGTAAATGAGGAATTTGACCCCTAGAGGTCAAAACTGACTCATTTTTGTCTATTTATGATGTGAATGTAAATGAAAAAAAGGTTGGTTGGTAAGATTGGAGAGGACGAGACTTGTGTATGTGATATATTCTCTAAAAGGTTTGCCAGTGAATGAAAGATAGAAGGTGATTTGCAGGGATTCTTGTGTCGTATCTTGATGGTGTTGTGCTTATTTCATGTTGTAGTTTTGTCTTATCTTATTTGCACCTACTAAATGTATGTATTCAAGCTTGGATGAACCAGAACTTAATTTAGAATTCATCTAAAGGGTTCTCTTACTTAGTTTTACCAAGTGATCTATGTTTTCTTCTTAAAACAATATTCAAAATTTATCTACAATTTGATACTCTTTGTTTTATTTCCATTTTTACTCGCACTCACCCTCCTACAATGAATTAATTCTATCACCAATACTGCCTACTTTTCCCCGGTGGAAAAACTATTTCTCTCTTCATCTTATCACTACACAAATAATCAATTTGACATGACTCCATGCCCAATGGATTTGTCTCCTTTCTTACCAGAAAACCATTGAAAATAAAACCTTATTGAGCACTATACCTAGCCTAATATCAGATTAGTAGAATAACATAAGTGAGCTAGCCCTCCCCAAGGCTATAAGGGCTAGATTCTAGCCTGAAAGTGCTTCGTGGTAACCTTTGAATTTCTCTCCTCAACCTAGGGAAATTCGGAAGTGCTAACATTTTGGCGTTGTTGTAGGGGAACGAAAGGTTTCATATTCTCTGGGAAAAACCATCAAAGTTTCAAATATGATTGTTGATGGTGAACAATAGTCAGACTCAAGGAGGTTGTATCATTGACCTGGCGATTCCAATCAATGATACATTCATATTTGAATCATAGCTGGCAAAGAAATGGAGAGAGATTTTAGAAAGACCAGATATAAAAGCTTCAATTTTTTGCAACAAATATTATTCTTTTTCATCAAATACCTCTTGTCCTTTCCTAAACATGTTAAAATAATTTTCCTTTACTTGTTATATTCTAATTATGACCATAAGTCTGCGTTTGATCCTCCATCTTTTAAAATTGTAAATACATCTTCTTTTCCTTTCACTTTTGATGTTGAAAAGGATTCCAACAATGAATATGATCAATTTTATGAACCTTATGTGACCCAAGTAGTTTTGATACCCCCTGTATCAAATCCTATACCTTCCAAGTTTCAAGAGAGATATAAACCCCTCAAATTACCTCCTATCCTCCATGAATTTCCAGTGAATAAATATAAGTATCTCCCTATATTTTATGGAGGATTTGACAAGATTTTAGCTAAAAAGCACATCCAGGAATTTGAACATTTCCTTGACCTTTTCGAAGTTGAACAAGATGATGTATGTATGAGAGATTTTTGCTCAATCATTGCAAGGACAGGCTAAGAGACAATTTAAAATTCTGTTAGCTAGGAGTATTCCTGATTTCCAGTAGCTTGAGCACACTTTCCTTGATAGATGGGAGGTTAAGAAAAACCCTTTCCATATTCTGGCTGAATATGAGAGTCAAAAGAGGGATCCGAGTGAGACAGTTCCAGAGTTTACAACCAGGGTTAATAAGGTTTATAACTCAATACCTACTGATATAAAACCCACCCCAGGGTTGGCTATGCTTCATTACCCTGATGGCTTCGATGCTGAGATGGCCTACCAACTAAGGGAGAGAAACTCAGCTACCTTGGAAGATATGCAAAATAATTTTGTCAGTGTAGAAGCTAACTTGCTAGCTGAGAAATCCAAGTTGAAGACTAAAAATATGGCAACTATCAAGGAAGAAACTTCTACATCATCACATGTTAAGTTGGACACTTTAGTGAAAACCATGGACAATATGATGGAGAGAATGACTCTAGGAGATAGAGTTATTTCAAGGGAACCACAAGGAGATCCCCAAATAAAAAATCCTAATTTCAGAAGGCAGCATATTCAAATTAAGCAAAGAGAGAGGAGGAATCCTACTGATCAGCAACAGATAAGACATCCTTTCCAAGAAATTTTGCAGAAGGAGAGGTTGTTAGCTCAAATTGTTTTGTTGTTGATTCATATCATCATGGGCTAGAAACTGATTGTTTTATACATTCACTTGAAGATAGTAATGAAGAGAAACCAATGACATGTTCTCAATAAGAGAATGTTCAATTATAACATCTTATAGAAAGAAGACAATCGGTCTGTATCAGTTTTGTCAGCAATAAATAACATGAAGAAAATACTAAATCAGTTGAAGAAACTTTGCCCTTTTGTTTTTCTTCATTTCAATTACTAAAGGAGAACTTTGATAGTGTTATAAGTCATTAGTCTCATAGTATTGACATCAAACATGAGGAAAACAATGAGTTTGTTGATGGAAACCCTATACCCTTATCCTTTTTCTTCATTTGGACTATTGAAAGAAAATTATAAGATTACTAATGAACCAGGGAAGCAAGCTGACAACAACATAAATTGGAAGCAACCTTCTAATGGATTTGGTGACCATGTTACTTGTTATATGGAAGAATTTTTAAGCTCAAAATCACAACCATTGAGTAACCATGAGATTGAATATGCAGTTGAAGGGTGGAAACATGAAGAGAATTGTGAATTAATTCAATGTAGTTATGAGCAATTAAGTTTTGGTTCATTGTATTTCTTGAAGAAAAATGTTAAAACTGTTAAGAAACCAGCTCACAAAAAGATAGAAAACATAGATGAATCCCTGAGAAATAAGCCTCTTCGAGGGGGCAACCTCCTTGACATTACACAAATGAACAATTCTTGGATGATACAAATGACAAGACCTCCTTTGTCTATATAGGAGTCTAAGGGGTCATACCGACATAACAGTGATACTGTAAGGGCACAATAATAAAAATAGTGGGCTTCTATGGGGCACAATAATAACAATATGGGGACTACACGGGCACAAAAATATAATAAGGGGGTTGTACTAATAACAATAAGTTGTTACACTAGTAGTATAAGGACCTAACATGCCCCTCTCCTTCAAAAAGTGTTGTCCTCAATGCTTGAGTAGTTCTTGATGCTTCTGTATAAATTCTTGTCGTTCAGTGAGTAAGTTCTTCCACTTGATGAGATACTATGGAATTGATCTATTTTGTAGCTTTCGATTTCGCGGTTCTATGACTGCTTCAGGTTCCAATATGATTTCCCTTCCTTGTCAAGTTATCACAATATTGTTTGAACTGGGATCTTCTGCAACTTTTGAATGAGTTCCCACTCCTTTGGGCATATGGATATATGTAAGGCCTGATGCTTTGAGGAACACTTCATGGAATAGAATGCATAGCATGATCATGATCACGAATAGGTGGGAGGCCTTTGGGAGTCTCAAATACCTAAATGTCTCAGATTATATCTCTGAAAATATAGCGAGATAAGATCTAAAATTCAGAGCCGAGGTTCAGATCAATTTCTTCTCAAATGGGTTTTTGTTTTAGCTTCTGAAACTTCGTAGCGAAACAGTTATAGCGAAAATCCCACAATGACCCGTTTTAGTTGAAAATCTGGAACTTGCAAAAACCCTAACTTCGTCAAATCATATCTCCGAAAATATAGCGAGAAAAGCTCTAAAATTCAGACTCGAAGTTTAGCGCGAGTTCGTTTCAACTGGGTTTTTTTTCGGTTCTGAAACATCGTAGAAAACAAGTTATAGCGAAAATTCCACGACGACCTAGTTGGAGCAGGGAAGCCCTAGAATCCAAATCTCTGATACCAAATGTTATGAAACCAGCTCTGATACCAAATTTAGGGTTTCTGCTGACACCCAAATTACATTCCAAATAGGCCACCTTGGAAAATTCGTCATAATTGTCTCTCTGAGCATCATATTGAAATTGCATAAGAAGTTATAGAAAGACAACGGACTTTAGTTTACCTAACAAAAACTAACACTGAAGAAAAGGATGTTGAGCTTTGAAAAATTCATATAGTCTCTTCAGAACCAATACACAATAAATTGCTACAACCATCTTCGGTTTTCAATGATCCAATAACCGATTTTTTGGATGGTTTCTGTAGTCAAATTTATCCTCCTTTAGACAGTTCTGAGCCTGAAAACATGGGTCATGAAAACTTATTTTTGCAGCCAATATCATTGTCTTGTTCAACAGTGGTTTCATCACAAAGGTCACATGAATATTTGCAGCATTATCATGACAACTATAAGATGAAATTGCATGAAAGAAAGGATTTAGATAAAAGTTTGTATTCATGGTATGTAGACCACCTAAAGAAGAATTGCAATATTCTAGGTAAGATGAACTTTAATGTTCATTCATTTGAGGATCCTTTTGTAGTGTTATTGGAGTTAGAAAGTGGGCCTAAGTTCTTAAATTTTGTTAAAGTTAAATTAGTTTGAAATTTTTTACTGGATTCATTATTTAGTAGGTTTTATATTTTTCTCGTGAACAAGCACATGCAGAGAACTCGACCAATGGATAAGTCGATTGTGTGGTTAAACAGGTTGTTTGAATTCACTAAATCAAGTAGCTTGTGGATTAGTTAGAGTGGGTATGTGTGATGAATAATCTCAACACCCTAATCATTATTTTCATTTTTAGTTTGCATTTGGCTTCAATTGGAGAAGGTTGGAGGTTAGAGAATATTGCAGTTGGGAGTAGCCCAATGGGTTAGGCTACTAGTCTACGATGTTCTTGGCACCTCATAGGGAGGACGCCATCCCCATTGGAGACAATGTTAGCGTCCTATATTATAGGAACTGTTATCACCCTAAAATCTTTGTCTCTAAGCTTTGGTAAGTTACCTTGTTTCTAATCATAGTCTTATAAGTTTGGAGTCAGCTCATCAAAATTACTGTCATTCTCAACTGCTAACCCTTCTTTTATTCATGGTGTTAAAGGGTCTCTAGGCCAGTTCATGCTTTAAGAGTTAGGTCATAAGGTTAGAAGTGTTTCAAGGTCATATCTCTTTTCCATCAAAGTCTGACAGCCTCATTCCATGTCCTAGAAGCCTCACAATGAGTTTGGAAGTCATATCTCACATTACTTTGGAGAAATTTTCAAACTAGCTTCGAAATCACTGAACTAGGAGTTTTTGTAGCGCGCTACGAAACCCCTGTAGCAGCCTGTTTTAGCAGAAAAACTCTGTTTTCTGCTTTTACGAGTCAATTTCTAAACGCTTTCCTGAGCAGCTGAGAACTTAATTTTGCAAACTGAAAGAGGCTTTTATTCCTAACATGCTGCACTACAAAAACCACTTTCAGTTTCTTCAAATTGATTCTGAGGTGAGAGGAATTTATGGTTAAACTTGCGCTACGAAACTACTGAAAGTCAAGCTTTGTCTTCTGGTTTTAGCAGTCTTTTTCAAGATCCGTTTCTGGTCACATGAAAGGGTATTTTGGAATTATTAAGGAGTTTTATCTTCATCAACTCTCCTAATACAATAACCTATCTCAATTTCTTCATAAGTGTTTTCAGTTGGGAGATACTAAGCTTTCATTGAGACCCTACTTTCAGAAAACAGATTTTTCCTGTTTGCCACGTGTTGTTCAAGGACAAATTCTGAACAGCTGGAGGAATGTTTTAAAAAACCAGGAGAGGTTTTTGTTCTAGACAACATGGGTTACACAAACCTCCTTCATTTTCGTAAAATGTGTCATGGATGAAGAGATAAAGGCTCTGTAATTTTCAAGGATCTAAACCTAAAAAACAGGGAAACATGTTCCCTAATTTCTAGGGTTTGTCATCCGCAGTTGGGTGACCACGTGGGAGGCTTCATCAAATTCGACTTCATGGAGTGTCAAAGAATGCTTTAAATGCTTTGATAATATTGTTGAATCATAATAAGGAGTTACACTCCTAGTTGTATTAGGTCACTAGCACTCCTAGTTAACAGCTAGCTCTAATTAATGGTTTGTTTTATGGTTAGAATAGATGTCACTGATGGAAAATTCGATTTATCTTGATGAGGGATGATGGAATCCTATTTGTAAATGATTTATATAGAGCATGAGGTCGAATTAGCAAAGGGTTGGAGACTTTTGGCTCAGCTGCTGCTCTATGTGCAGACTGTGTATATTTTTAACCTAATGCAGATTTCTGCTTAGACAACTCAAGATTCATGAAGAGCTCTTGTATGTTCTTGTTATGATGGCATTTTCCAATACTTACATTGTAGTGGTGTTTAATTATGATACTCAGAATTCATCACTGATGCTCTGACTTCCTTCATAGATAAACTTACTATGTTTCACTGTTTTGTATTGTCATTTCTACACTCAAACTCTATAATGCCTTGACTTCCATGCTAGGTAGAATGCTTTGGCTTCACTACTCAGGATTCATCAAGGATTTCTTATATTCAGAAGGTGCGTTGTCCTTTCCTTAGTTTGTTTATAGTTGCATAGGTGTACAATCACTCATAATTCACTGATTGTGCTTTGACTTCCTGTGGGCACTTATGAGTTGTGGTTCCATATGTGTGTTGTGTTCTGAATATTCAAATGTTGAATGCCCTGACTTCATGTTAAGCTGATCTTGTTGTGGTACTGAAACATACTTTCACTCCATAGCCCAATGGTAGCCAGCCTTCATCTTTCAACCTATAAACATATAGAATTACAAACCATAGAGTTAGCCATCTATTCAAATCATTAATCAAAATCAATAACCCTTTGAGAGAGCCCTCTCAGGCTAAGGAGGCTAAGCCTTAGTGAAAAGTCTAGTTTGAAATAGTTACTTGAAATCAACCTGGCCTGCAGCCTTCCAGTGCTTGATTTTGAGATAACATTTTGGTGCGTCTGCCGGGAGCCTGAAGTCTATTCATTCACGAAATTTAGAGGCTGAACTTCTGAAGGTAGCAGGAGCTCAGACATCTTTTTGAGGCTGCAAAACTACCTTGGCGACTCCACACATCGAATAAGAAATTGGAAGGTGACTCCACTGCTAGAAGATCAGTAGCTTGATGAAGTTTCAAGATGAGTTCCACTGCAAGAATGAATGCCAGGTATGCTCCTATGAATCGGTCTCATATCCCTGTTTTTCCAAATCCTATGCCAAAGGTTGATTGGTTAGAGGATCTTCCAATATTCAAAGATGAAAAGAAAGACAATGCTGCTCTTCATTTGGTTAGGTTTCATATGCATGTACGCAGTCTTAAGGTTCACTTTCCTGAGGATTGTCTCATGAGGATGTTTATGGCCACTTTAGAAGGAAAAGCATGGTCTTGGTATAAAAGTTTGGAAAATGGTTCATTATATTCTCTTGCTGATTTCCATGATGTGTTCTGTGAAATGTATAAAAAAGGTTATCCTTCCTTATTGCTGCTTAAAGATTGCTGTAGGCGTTCTTTAAGTCTTATTCAGTACTTGGAAGATTGTTATGATGATGATGAATTTATGGATGAAGAAATTTTAGAGGCTCTTCATAACAATGCATTCCAGCACCAAGGAGAAAGTATAACATCTCATGAAACACAGCATGAAGAGCAGCAGGGGTTTATTTGTGAAAACCATGTTTCATCCTTTGATATGATGTAGAGATGCAGCAGTCTTGTCAGTCTTCGGATCATTATCAAAATGAACATGATTACAAACACCAAGAAGAAATGTTGGAAGAAATTTTTTATGACCCTCAGGCAGAGGAAAAGATTGTTCATTTTTGTAATTTCTTGCAGCAGATTACACCAAAGAATGATGATAATAATGAAGAAATTTCCATTGTTTGTTGGAATGATTCAGAAAAGCAGTTGGATAGCTTGTCAAATAGCAAATTGGATAGCACATCAAAGGGGTCTTGTGTGGTTGATAATCAGTTGTCTAAAGAGATAGAATGTTACGATGATTATCAAACTAACCATGTGTTTTTTGACCCTATAGCTGACTACATGGAAAATATTTACTGTTCAGGCTTCCAATTATATGTTCATCTTGAAGAACAGTTACACCTCATGCTTCCTTGGTTATTTCAGTATCTGGTTTATTTATGCTTCAAGCACAGTAAGGAGATCCAAGTTTCAGATTAGATTGATGATTGGCTTGATTGGAAGTTTCATGTTCCTTGAGCTACAATTGGAGAATGCAGCTGATAGGGTGGGTAGGAATGTGCAAATAAGCTTAGGGTAGGTTGACTGAGCATCTGTTTCAGTAGGTGCAGTTTGAATTCTTCATTCAGAAATCCTTAAAGGCTTGGGGAGAAAATTGGGTAGAGGTTCAGAGTTTTATTCTAGAGGATGGATAGTGGCACTGGATCTACAAGTTCTTAGTATACCACAAGGGCACACTATCCCTAGTGGAGCCACTGTTATCACCCTAAAATCTTTGTCTCTAAGCTTTGGTAAGTTGCCTTATTTCTAATCATAGTCTTATAAGTTTTGAGTCAGCTCATCAAAATTAGTGTCATTCTCAGCTGCTAACCCTTCTTTTAGTCATGGTGTTAAAGGGTCTCTAGGCCATTTCATGCTTTAAGAGTTAGGTCATAAGGTTAGAAGTGTTTCAAGGTCATATATCTTTTCCATCAAAGTCTGACAGCCTCATTCCATGTCCTAGAAGCCTCGCCATGAGTTTGGAAGTCATATCTCACATTAATTTAGAGAAATTTTCAAACTAGCTTCGAAATCACTGAACTAGGAGTTTTCGTAGCGTGCTACGAAACCCCTGTAGCAGCCTGTTTTAGCAGAAAAACTTTGTTTTCTGCTTTTACTAGTCAATTTCTAAAAGCTTTCCTGAGCATATGAGAACTTAATTTTACAAACTGAAAGAGCCTTTTATTCCTAACATGCTGCACTACAAAAACCTCTTTCAGTTTCTTCAAATGTATTCTGAGGTGGGAGGAATTTATGGTTAAACTTGCGCTACGAAACTGCTGAAAGTCAAGCTTTGTCTTCTGGTTTTAGCAGTCTTTTTCAAGATTAGTTTCTGGTCACATGAAAGGGTATTTTAAAATTATGAAGGATTTTTATCTTCATCAACTCTCCTAATACAATAACCTATCTCAATTTCTTCATAAGTGTTTTCAGTTGGGAGATACTAAGCTTTCATTGAGACCCTACTTTCAAAAAACGGATTTTTTCCTGTTTGCCACGTGTTTTTCAAGGACATATTATGAACAGATGGAGGAATGTTTTAAAACACCAGGAGAGGTTTTTGTTCTAAACAACATGGGATACAAAAACCTCTTTCAGTTTCGTAAAATGTGTCATGGATGAAGAGATAAAGGCTCTGAAATTTTCAAGGATCTAAACCTAAAAAACAGGGAAACATGTTCCCTAATTTCTAGGGTTTGTCATCAGCAGTTGGGTGACCACGTGGGAGGCTTCATCAAGTTTGA
>APFE031502070.1:0-41679 GCA_000404065.3 Pinus taeda | reverse complement strand
GCAAGAGGTATACAATTACCTGGAATCCTTAGAACAATCAGCTGCAGGACCAAGTACTTCTCTGCCACTTGATGCACAAGTTCAGTCTCTGAAACAATAAGTTTTTGAGCTAGAAGTCCTAAATAGACACATAATACAAGAAAATGAAACACTTAAGGAGCAGGGTAAGGTAGACAAAATGGTCCATGATAATACCATGCTTCATTTAGGACTGTGGCAGAAGAAGAATAGAAGACTGAAGAAGAGATGTAAAAAGTTAAGCAGAGCTTTAATTAACCTCAAGTTCAAATGTCTGGTTAGAAAACCAAGGATGATGATGATGATGGCATCAAAGAAAAAGAAAAGAGGACTAGATGTCCTTGCAGAAGCCTCAGAGCATGTGGATTAAAAGGTAAATCACTCAATTTTGGTTGCATGAGGACATGCAACACCTTCACAGTTGGGGTATGTTGAGCCTCAACCTTGCACCTCCCTATACACCCTCTTAGCCCTCATTCTCCAGTCACTTCATTCATCCAGTGGTTAAATCATTGCATTATAGTTTAAAAAGGAATGTTTATATGGTTTTCTGACTATACTGATGACTGTTGTTTGGTTTAGTTTTTTGTACATGCAGCTGCGGAAACTTGTCAGTTTCCGCAGCTAGCACAGGTTTCCGCAGCCAACACAGGATTCCGTAGCTATTTTGTTAAAAGTTGTGCTCCAGGTGTCCTCTGAAGGAATGAGCTACATGGGTAAGCTCCATATGGCAGGTACATGGAACGTGTCCCTTCGAATCGGCCAAATCATCCATGAGAGGCCGCGATCAACCAAAGTCAAAGACAAGGCCAGCCAAAGAGTTCAGTGGTGGCACGTCACTGTTTTGGGCACGTGAATGATACGTTGGCATAGTCCTCA
This sequence comes from Pinus taeda, assembly GCA_000404065.3. Lineage (NCBI taxonomy): Eukaryota > Viridiplantae > Streptophyta > Pinopsida > Pinales > Pinaceae > Pinus > Pinus taeda. The sequence continues at coordinate 40,782 of APFE031502070.1, read as the reverse complement.
GCTCACGAAGGCACCAGCACACCTGGAGATTGTTCCTGAGACCTGAATCTAACAACCAACCACTCCGAAGATTTAAGAAACATGATGACAGTTACACTAGATCTCGGCTGAAGAGATCTACGTGTCTTTAGCAATGCAGTTAATATCGTAGAAGTTGTTAGTTAGCTTTAGTCTTTTGGCATTATAAATAACGCGTCGTTGAACGCTGTGAAAAAAGCTTTTTGATACGTATGAATCCTGAACTGTTTATGTAATTCCGCACTGCTAGTTATCTTATCACCCCACTATTTTATATGTTGCTGTTTAATACATGAGAAGACTTTTCTGAGTTCAGCCGTGTGATTATTTGTTGATTGGTTGAAGTGGCAGAGGGCCCCTACACGTTGAAGTCTTGTAAAGTTTTTATTTAGCTTTATTATGTTTTTGTTTTTCTCATTAGTTTGTACATAATATACTGTTTTATGTTTCTGTTGTTTATATCTTCACCTTTGTTTTCTTAGAGTTGTAAACTGATCAGTGCTTTTCTGCAGGTTTTCTTAGGCAGCCCGGGCAATTTTTCATCTTTTTGATAACTTTTGGCATATGAGATCATCTTGTCCTTCCTGCTAACTTTCATTTTCTGAAGTTTAAATCCAGCATTGTCCTTTTCAAGTTATGATTTGCTTATTTATTTTTCTACTATTTAGATATCATACTGCTCATCAATTTATGGTTTCTTTCTATGGTCAAGTGACTATATCAGCAAGAAATCAGAATATTACTAACCATAGTGTGATTTAGTTATTATATTGCTTACTCATGGTTGCTTTCCACAAGGTAGATTGAGCTGAATGGTAAAGCACTAGAAGAGTTCAAGTAGTGTGATTAGTTTCTTTTACACAATTTACTTTCTTGTCATTTAGATATCATATTGCTTGACACGTTCACGATTACTTCCCCAAGGTAGATTGAGCTGAAGGGTAAAGGATTTGAAGAATTCAAGTAGTGTGATTAGTTTCTTTTATGCAATTTACTTTCTTGCCATTTAGATATCATATTGCTTAACTTGTTCATGATTACTTCCCACCAGGTAGATTGAGGGGAAGGGTAAAGGATCTGAAAAGTTAAAGTAATGTGAATTAGTAGCTTTGCTTTAAGTTTGAGTTGTTTTTTTAGTTTTTTACTTTCTTTTCATTTCAGCGGCAAGGATACTGGGCCATTGTCATTAGTTCACTCTTTGATACATTTATTTTCTCTTAAGAATTGATTTCATTTTAATTATTGTAAATCTTTCTTTTGAGCACTTTCAAGTTTAGAAACCATCACCGTCTACACTCCATACTTCACTTTCATCCTCACCATCACACATTAAGGAAAAATAAATCCAAAAACAAACTAAAAAGCTTAAAACGACAAAAGACTAAGAAAATGGTTATCTAGTACATATAGTACACTTCACTTCGTCAGTTTACAAACCTCGGGTTGACATTTTAAATAGAAATTTAGATCACACTAAATTGACCAAACACTCGCATCCATAATAATTACGATGGAATTTAAAGCAATAACGACTTCTGTTAAATCAAACCCCCTGTATTTATGGGCATTTAGAAAATTAACGACAAAGAGGTGTTACAAGATCATTAGTGAGCAAAAGACTCTTGGAGCACGAATGAATGAATGGCTAGAGTGGCCCTTAAATCCTTTGTTGTGCTTATGGAAAAGGAAAACAATTTAAACAAAAAGATACATAGACAAAAATCCACATAAGACGCATTTCTATTATATATTCACAACTCAGTTACAATTTAAGGCATCTCAGCCTTAATCACAAACTCTTCCATAGCTACATTGTATCCTCTTCCTTCCACTCTCTCACATGCACAGGTTCCTCCCCTCTATTGATGCACCAAACATAATTCTTAATATTTTGTTATACATGCATTCAGTTTTAACTGAACTTTTAATTGAAATTTGTTTACTAACTGAATTTTGTTCACGATTGGCCTGGTTGTCCAGGTGATTGTCCACGTGTCTTCATTCTCTATTTTTTTCATTAAGGTGTTCAGATGCCCCTGCATCATAACCAAATACAGATCAACCCTGAGGACCAAGACAAGACCACATTCACAAGTACTTTGGTAACATTCACCTATAGGATCATTCCATTTGGTTTGTGTAATGTTCTTGCTACTTTCTAGAGGGAAGTATTGAGTATTTTTGTTGACCTTGTGCATGACATTATTGAGATATACATGGATGATTTCACCCCTTATGAGAGCGAATTTCTGAAACCCTTTCTAATCTATGTAAAGTCTTGACGAAATGTATTGAGATGAATCTTTCATTGAGTCCCAAAAAATGTGAATTTTTGATGAATACATGGATTGTCCTAGGCCATTTCATATCCAAGGAAGGGATCCAGGTTGACCCCAAAAAAGTTTCCATCATTATAAAGGTCCCCACCCCCCAACAACAAAGGGATCTCATAATGTTCCTTGGATTGGTTGGATATTACAAAAGATTCATCAAGGACTAAGTTTCCCTCACCCTTGTTTAGATTGTTAGCTAAATATTAAAAAAAAAATTGGAAAAACAAGTGCCAAGATGCATTTGAAAATCTGAAAGAAAAATTGACCACTGCACCCATATTTAGAGGCCCCAATTGGGAAATTCTTTTCCACATCCACACAGATGCATCAAATAAAGTTGTAGGAGAAGCCTTAATACAAGTGGAAGACAAATTTCCTTATGCAATATACTTCATTAGTAAGAACCTTTCTAAATTTGAACTAAACTATACAGTCATTGAAAAGGAGCTTCTAGTAGTGGTACATTATTTGAACATGTTTAGGCACTATATCAATGTGTATCAAGTCTTTGTTCATACTGATCATGCAACCATTACATACTTAGAGAACTTAACATGATACTAATTATAGAATATCTAGATGGTTGTTATTATTACAATAATTTGATCTATATATTGTTGACAAGCCAGGAAAAGAGAATGTGGTTGGATATTTTTTGTTAAGACTAACCTTGCCTGCAGAAAATGAGGAGATGGTAGATGGTAAAATTTCAGATGAACACCTCTTTGTTATCTCGGTACTATCTCCCTCGTTTGGTGATATAACAAATTACTTTGTTGTTGGGAGGTTCCCTCCTAATCTATCCTCCTAGGAGAAGAGAAATATTGTTAGGAAGAGTGCCCATTTCACCTAGATTGGGGAAATCTCTTCAATTTGGTGTCATATCATATTCTAAGAAGATGTGTGAGAGAAGATGCGGCCTTTGACATCCTCCCAGTATGCCATGATAGGACTTAAGGAGGTAATTTTTTTCTTCTATAAGGACAACAATCAAAGTTCTACAAGTTGGATACTACTGGAATAATCTACATCAAGATGCAAGGAGGTACATTGCTAAATGTGATGTGTAAAAGGATGGGAAAGCCTACACCCAAGGCTAATATGCCCTTGAAAACTCAAATGACTCTAGAGCCATTTGAGAAGTGGAGCTTGGATTTCATTGGACCCATTGATCCCCCATTTGGGAAGAAGAGGTATATCCTTGTCTGCACCAATTACTTGACCAAGTGGGATGAAGCAAAGGAAATAATGACAACAACTGAGCAGAAAGTGGTTGAATTCCTAAGGGAGAACACCTTTTACAAGTTTGGTTTTATGAGGGATTTTCTCACTGATAAAGGGACACAGTTCACCTCAAATTTGAATGAAGACATCATGGAGTAACACCACATCAAGCACAGGAAATACACTGCCTATAACCCTCAGCAAAATGGGCAACTGGAGGTGACAAATAGAAAATTGGAGAACATTTTGACCAAGTTTTTTAGAAAAAACAAAAGGGATTGGGAAGATCAACTTGTATATGCCACTTGGGCCTACAATACCACTTGTAATACCACCACTACATTTACCCCATTTGAATTGATTTATGGAAAGAAAGCCTTGTTGTCCATTGAGTTTGAATATAATACCTCGAGGATGGAAACAAAGTTGGATTTAGACCTCACTGCAGCACAACAAGAAAGGATTCTCCAACTCAATGGTTTGGATGAGCTCAGATTGTAGTCTCACATACACACTGAGGTAGTCCAAATGTAGAGGAAGGTATGGCATGACAAACACATTAAGGAGAGAGCATTCTAAGAGGGTGACTAGGTCCTTCTTTATTTTTCAAGGTTGAAGGATTTCAAAGGGAAATTGATGACAAGGTGTTTGGGCCCTATCTACTGGATAAATGTTACAAAAATGGGTTTCTCCAAATCAGAGCAATTGATGAGGAATGTATTCCATTTCTTGTTAATGGTTACAGGTTAAAGTTATAAAAAAGGACTATGTCAAAAGGCAAGTTTACTAGTTCAATACGTAAGGAGATGAATGTAATTAAGGGTCTCACAACCCTCAGTTCATCCAACCTATGATTAGCAAAAAAAATGAAGAAAATAAAAAGAAAAAATTAAATAAATTTCCTAGTTGAAAACCTCCATGAGGCATCTAAGGCTAAATCTAGGGTTTAAAACCTCGATGAGGCTCCCAATAGTGGAAAAAGAAAAAATAAAATGAAAATATCCACAAGTGAAAACCTCCTCTAAGGTGTCTAGGGCAGGCTTGGAAATTGAAAACTTCTTCAGAGGTAGTCAACAGTTCTAAAAAAAACACAAAATAAATAAATAAATAAAGGGGGAAGTACACAAAGGTAAAGGAGCTTGTTGTAGCGGCCGAAACACCCTCCATAATTTTGTCCTACATCCAATTTCAGAGCCTTCTCTATTTGTTTCCTTGATGTTTTCAAACACTCGAGCTCATCCCATGAGCTTGTGTCAAGTCTTTGCACCTTCCTCACTTGACTGTTCACCAGACATCTTTTAGTATGTTGGTCACAATGCCATGCTTGCAGTCATGTTCTTGCTATGTTCACAGTCTATCTTCGTGTGTACAAGTTGTATTCACTATGTAAGCATCTGTCATACTCACACACGGAGTTGCATGCAATGTCACGCAAGTTTCATCACAGTCGTTCAACGATATATCTCAAGTGTCGCACTTGTCGCTTGTACCCATTGGTCAGTCACACTGAGCATGTTGTCTTGGTGGTTCAATGTGTCTTGTCTTTGAGTTTTGTTGAGTGTGTTTTCACAAGGTCATGCATGCACAAGTTCACTCGCTCACACACTTAGTCATTTTATTAAAACTCTATCAACCAGACCACCCTCCAATAGCCAGACCTCCGCTAAGTTACACTACACAGTCTCAGCCCTCAATGATCATGTACTACTACCCAGAATTGCACAGAGCTTGAGACTGCCTACCAGGCGGTCTGCACTGCGGAATCCTGGAATCAACCTGACTGACTGTCACCCAGAACAACGCAGAATTTTATCAACAAGCCATCTCAATCTGAGTTGCCCACAAGAAAATCTACCAAGCTTCCCGATGGTCAACTAGAGAGTTTGGCCGGGAAATGACTCTGGGCTTCACTCCTCCAAAAAATTGCATAGAAACTGACAACATGCCAACCTCCGCTAACTAAAGAAATTGCGCAAACATGAAGAATAGGCACCTAGTGCCTGTCACTGCACTGTCCCCAAAATTTTCATTGTTCTGTCAGCCGGCTTGCTCCTCTTGGAAACTGCACATTTTTCTTGGGCTATCCTCTAGCTACCCAACACCTTGCTCAACCTAGATACTACGCAAAGATGTCTTGTAGGCCAGCCTCCCAGTTTGTGTAGTTTTATCTAAAAAACTCTTGTACCCCATTTCTAGCCACCCCAGAGAATCTACGTAGTTTTCACTACAAGTGTCCTTCCTGTTGCCTCCACTGCCTACCTGGAAAATTTTCACAATTCTACCCTTCAGCCGAACCAGATCCCATAGATGGTCACTACTATTCCAGACTACTCATCCCAGCCTCCTAGTGACCTCTCTGCAATTTTCCTTGACAGTGCCCTAGAGCCCGCATCCCGGCCTCAAATGTGCTCTACACATTTTGAGAGCCTTATCCTCTCTCCCAGTCACCTACACCGAAAATGAAAGATGATGCATCATGGTAGACTAAGAGATCTTTGGATTTGATGTCATCTTGTCATGAGTGATTTTAGATATAGGTACATGGATGAGATATGGCGCGATGATGAACATGATGAAAAAGGAGCACATGCTAGGAGACTTTCTCGTGAACGGATGAACACATGAAGCATGTCAAGTACCAGCAAAGGGGATACATGCACGTGCAACATCAAGTGAACACTAAGGCCATCGAAGGCTCCACACACCTTTCCATGCAAAGGTGAAGCTATGATACACCAATAGCACACTCATCATGTAGCAGCACTGCAACTCGACATGGACACCACCATCAGGATGAACATACCAGCATTGTTGCGTCGATTCATGTCATGAGTCATATTGGCCACATCACTACTATGGGCCATATTCTTGTAATCAACGTGGAAGTCCAAGAGACCCACATGTAAAGTTAAAGACTCATGTAAATTTGAACAGCCATGAGGGAATTCAAACAGTCACAAGGGCCAGTTTCACCCTTGGCTATATATACCCCTCATTTATACATGCAAAAGACTTTTCACCTTGGCTCCTCCCACATAGCCTCGAGAGTCTGTAGTCTTTCCTTTGAGGAGTGAGAAGTGGCTCCAATGCCCCGCTATCGGGGTTAGTGATGTAATGGTGTATCGATGCGTCTTGGAACTTTCGATTAATTCAGAAGCCTATTAACAGACCAGTACGTTTTCACATATGTATTGCATTCATTTGTAAGATTATTCTTTCGATGCTTGTAATGCATGTTGCTTTAACATGTATTAAAATAGTTGAATTATTTCAGTTGCTTTAGTACATATGCTATTGGAAATGTGTTGGATCCGTTGTTAATGTTGTCTCACCTATGTGGAATATTCAACCGGACACTCGATAGACATGTTTTCGTAAGCCTGTTATAACAACTGTCACACTCGTGTGTGGAGTATTCCGCTGGGTGTTGTACGTGATATATCCTCATCATGTGTTTGCCAGAAGCTACGCGTGTCCTACTGTGTTGTGTGTCTCTTATAGAGTTAGGAATATTCCCTTTCGACTTGAGGCTCACTCTCACCCTCTCCCTCTGTAGTGAAAGAATCTTGATGCAAATGACACTAAGCACTCACCAGGGACATGAACCTCGTTGTTCGAAGAAAAAGCAAACCACTCTCATGTGTTGACAAATAAGAGCTAAGGAAAATATTTAAGATAATGGCAACTGGGCCATTATACTAGACATGAATCCTACACCAAACAGTGTCAGGTATAGTTGGGACTTCATACTAGGAAGATCCCCTGACTGTTGGCAGATCCAACACCATCAACATTTCTGGCACTAGAAAGAGGGCCATAGGATAAGTTGAGCTCGTTACATCTGGTTTGGATCTCTTACCAAATGGATCATACATAATTCGTGTCCCTGGGGTGTTTCTATCATTTCTCCCTTAATCCACTATCAATCCCTGATGATCTTCTCAATCACTTGTCTTTATTAAAGTTTGACGGTGAGGACAGAACATCTGTAACCAAGCAAATTTCTGATTTCCTTCAATTCTGCGAATCTCATGGAATCGATACAGAAGAGCTCGCTTGCATACTTTACTTCCTCACCCTTGAAGGTCATGCTAATCAGTGGTGTCATACCATGCCACTTGCTTCCATCCATTCCCTTCTTACTCTCCTAAAGGAGCTCCATCAAACCTTCGATAAGCGTAACCACCAAGATGTCTATGAAGAATCTCTCATTTAATAATGAAGCTTAGCAAATCAATTGAGGACTTTGCAACCCACTTCCTTAACCTCTGTCATGAAATTCCTAAATGGTTTGTGGACCTTTAGTTCATGAGCCAAGAGTTGAAACACTTGGTTCATGTTTCCTGACACAATAAACCTCCTTATTTCCCTTCTCCCTTGACTCTTGTGGATCATGAGGCCCCTCAGTTTGCAGAGGAGGAGCCCAATACCACGTTTGTTCCTTTTCCTCCTCCATTTCCAGTCCCAAAGAAGGCACCCCCTCGAAGTGGTCACAAAGCTATGAAATCTACACAGCGGGTACCCCCTCGCAGTGATCGCAAAGCTAAGAAATCTGCGCAACATGTTCCCAACTCATCTTCTCAACTGTCTCTTGCTCCAGTGGAGGAAATTCATGAATGGCTCAAAAAGCCTATGGAGAAGATCCATTCCTCCATTTCACAAGAGGACATCACCATTCGTAACCTAAGTCTTGAGTCTAATCTACATCTCTTCTATCCTCCATCATCTACAAGCCATGACTCCTTGTAGCATGACTCACTTGATCAATCCACTTCACAAGCTAGCTACATGCATTATTTTGATTCTCAAGTTGTTGGCTCAAGTTGTGGTTAGGTGCAAGGTAGTCTCATTATATAGGTGGAGGAGCAAGAAGGTGAAGACACAATCAATTCCTCTTCTATGTTTCAAAATGGTTAACATCAAGACATTGAGCTTCCATTCTTGATCTATTCTTAATATGTTAATCTTGGTGAAACATAATGCACAAATAATTCTTTCGATCAACCTCTAGTCTTGGGTTGTCATCACTCCCATGCTTCTGTATGTTGTGATGAACACCTAAGCACATCATGTGATCTTTCTTTCTCCCATGTACACTCTAACTCATATCTAGAATGCACATCGTTCAAAGCAGACGTCCATATCAAAACTACCTTTGCACCTAGCTTGCCCGTGTGTCCTACCATTCACAATGCATCTACATGCGGTGGAGAAACTCCATGTTCTCTTACTTCTTCATCTAATGAGTTATATCCTCGATCGATACTAGGAAGTGAGGTTGTCCATGACAAGAATAGTCTCAATACATAGGACACTTCCCACTCATCATCATCTTGTGTGTTGCATGAAGAAAACTCGTCAAGCCAACTTGCTGAAGCTGGAAATTTTGATAAAGCCCGTGACAGAGATGGATGCCATCCTAAGAGCAGTTTTGAAATCAACAACAACAGCCATCCTCAAGCCATGCAAGATCTGGTTCTCATCTCAAAATGCAAATTTTCAATTCTGGAAAGTTCTAGGACATGCGAGGGAGTCAAGGCACTTCAATGTCCATTGATGGTTATGTCAGGACCTTGTGAATCTTGTAGGCTCCTCGAACCAAATCAAATCTACTTTCCCACCCACAATCTGTCTATCTACATGGTTGCACTAGACGTGGATCCACATGTAAAAAATATTTACTATTCTGGGTGTGATATTTCGAAATTTCAAATTTTAACTATTGACTGAATCCACGAGTCTCTTACAGTATGTCCATCTTCATGCACTTCTCTTACATCCAATTCAAGTTGGGAGTGTACATCTCTCACGCAATCATGGAACCATGAAGTCAATCATCTCAAAAGCTATCTTTGTCTAGAATCATACTTATTAGATGTTCTCTCTCGTGTTAGCCCCTTGGTCTTCTTGCGAATTTTACATGTCAAATATTCTTGCTCATCACTCCAAAAATCTCCTTGTGTGATGGTAAGCGCACAACCTATCACGCGAATCAATTTGCTCTCATTTCACCACACCCCAATTGGCTTCACACTTTCACAGTGCTGGCATCCTTTCTACACTTCTGTGATGACCATGATTCCTGTGGAATTTTTCACTAGTTGCAGGTGGGTGTTATGTCATATCTAGTGCACAACGAACTTGGTTCTGTCATTCAGATTGTTTGCAGGATTGTTCAGTAAATTTCTTTGTTCATGTCAAATTGGGAATCTGGCATCTGTCAAGCGGTATGAATGAAAGATTTACACCAACATTTAATTTTCCAATCTGAGTAAATAAAATTAGAGGTGTAGCACAATATATGGCAGAATATGACCTCAGGGATCTGTCAAATAAAAACCAAGATTTTGTAAGAAATTCAAAAGAAGCATCATTCAGGAAAAAGGAATAAGACTTTTCAAAAGTAAAGTAAACACACTCCGGGAATCTACTTATGGCTCCTCTTCTAGGTTGAGTTGACTCTTGCAATAATTCTTCCTCATTTTTCTAGGGGACAAGGGAATGTGGGCCCCATTCAAAAGAAAGTGATCTAAGAAATAAAGAATGAAAAAACCTCTTAAAAGATTACTGCTATGTTGCAAAGATGAAAAGCATGAAATAAAACATAAGGTAACTTCTTCCAATTAATTTAACGAAACCATTGAAAGCTTTTAAAAGAGATCTACATTATACTGCTTCACTCGAAATGATTCAATATTCAAGTTTAAGGAAAGTGTGCATTTTTCTTTTTTACAAGTTTTCCTTCCTAGGCTGAATCATTGTTCCTGCACCACAACAACGTTCCTGCAGTGGAACATTATTCCTATACTGAAACGATGTTCCTACACCGGAAGTATGTTATGTTCCTGCATTGAGTATATCAACCTGAAGCAGCAATCAATTATGATGAAGGGCTATAACTTTTTAACCTTAAAATATTCCAAGAATTCTTGTGAGAAATTCACTTGCCCATAAAATAATATATAATTTTTCCTTATGCTGATCCTAGAATTTAATTATTAAAATTTCAAGAATGAATGTTTCTCTTTAAAGTGCAGTAATTAGTTTCACACCTAAAATAATGGCTTTAAGGCATCCATGAATGCTCAATGATACATGTTAAGTTGAATTAAACAGAACTCTTACTCACCAATTGTTTCATTCACTATAGTATCCTGAAAGTAAACATTATTATGCAGCAATGAGATCAGGAAAAGTGTCACAATAAACTCATAATAAAAGATGAGAGATGTAGTAATAAAACATTCACTATCTATCCTCTGCTACTTCAGCTAAGCCTTCATAAAAATACATTCCAAAATAATAGCTACATCATTAAACTCAAATGACCAGAATAATGGAAAATAAATTATGGAATAAATCAGAAATTGAATGACCAGAGCAAGAAGAAGAAATGTGAAATGAAATTGCATAAATATATTTAATCACATTCAAAACATGAAAAATAAAATGCGGCAAAGGAAATCCTAAGAAGTTTGGGGAAATAGGTTGGCTGGTGGGCCCAACCACCCAACTCGTTTCCCTTGCAACAACTAACTCACAGTGCCAAAAGCTTTAGAAAAACACTGAAAACATAAATCGAATGCCATAGTGTATTAATTCTAAAGTCCTCTTACATGGTTACTAAAAAAGCAGCGCTGGGCTCCAGTGGTCCCCTCTAGGGATCATCCCACTAGGAACGCAACTCCTCCTTCCTTGCACAATCAAAATTGATCCCTTACACTTCAAACAATGTGATTTACAATCTACAATTTGCCATCCCCTCACATCTACGTAACTCCTCCCTTTTATATTATTTTTCCATGATAGTTTCTTTAGCAAACAACATGGGGATTTAATCCCAACTGATTCTCATTAATAGAATATTAGTACAACCATTTCCCTATTGAAAAAATGAAGATTTGATACGAATTTTCCAAATCTGGGCATTTTCTAGAATTCTGAAAGGTATTTTTAACAAACTACCTACAAAGAACTCTTGGTATCTCCTTAAACATTACGAATTTGAGAAATCTATTTGAGGCTTAGTCAATTTTCTATACTAGGACCAAAACCCATGTTCCATAATTTCTCTATTTGCCTTCACCTGCACGGAAATCGAGGAGGAATTTGGTAGTCTAGAAAGTGCTGCGAATTCGAGGTTGAAACAATAATTATTTCCTAAATATAAGTTCGTATGACCTGGGTGTATCTTAACTCATTTGCAAGTGTTCAAACACCATTTTGAACCAAACCCTCTTTCATATTTTCCTAGAAATGCGTCAATGTGTAAAATCCCCAAATTGGTGCAAGAATGTTGTAAATTTTGAATTGGCGCAGGAATTCGATGCATGGTGTAGGAATGTTGTATGATATAGGAAGGTGAATGCAGGACCAACGCTTGTTGGCAAATTCATAAAAACATGATCAACTCAGTTTTAACAATAAAGGTCCATCCCAAGCTATCAAAGCTAGGAGCATTAGTATCTCTTGTACTGTTGGTACAAGAACCGCTGCTGCAAGAACTTCTAGTATAGGAATTATTAGCACCTGCCACAAAAGAGCCTAACATTAATGACATTCTCACATTAAATACTTTTCAATTTAACAAAACAAGTAGAATTCGTAAATCAATAATTTTCAGCTCTAAATGCCTCTAAATAATAACTTAATAATGCATAAAGAGAATAATAATGATTATAAACACTTAGTACATGCATAAAATTATTCAGTAAAATCACGAAAATCTGGACAAAATGGAGGCTCAACAGTCCCCCACGCTGACCTTCTTGCATGTCCTCATGCGAGCAAAACCATGAGATTATAAAACCATGGAAGAAGGCACAGGGAATGTTTAAAGATCATACTATGCTTCCCAATAAAATGTCAACAAAAATATCAGCAAGGAAATATTAAGATACCTGGTATGTCATCATTTTTTAAGCATTAATTAACTCTTCAAAATCACTATTACAGTGCCAACTAAAACCATGTTATAGTCCTTATGAAAGTATCGAGTGCAGGAATGATAAAATTGCAATGTAACAAAATCAGGTACAGGAAAGCAATGTTTTGTACCAGACATGATGAAGAAAAGACTATTGCACATTTATGATAGACATCACATACCTGTTATCCTGTTTCAAATGAACTCCCTGCTTGTCATAGATTTTAGAGCTCTTATTTCTGCCTAGAGTCTTCTTAACATTCGTGATAAAAAAAAATCAAATGTTTGTTGAAAAGGTGCAATTTAACAAAAAATACCACGAGATTCCTGCACCTACTATGACAATCCTATACCTAGGTCATGTTGTGCTTATTTAGAGGCAGCCACAATCAACACACATTGTTCTCCATCAACACCTAGTGAGTAATCATCGGTGAGAAATTTATCACCCTAAATACCATAAAGAATTGGAGTTATGATACCAGAAAAAGGGAAATAAAAATAGAGCAAGATGACACCTTCCTGGACCAATCAACAAACACTCTAAATTTTGTTGTCATCTAGATGCAAAACTAAGTTTCTTCTTAATCCAGTATAAAGAATTACCTTCACCAAGGGTACCACATCATTAAAGATTCCTAATTTTTGAAAGATAGAACTCAAAGCATCATGCTCAAATCATCTTAAACCCATTGTCCAAGAAATGAAATGATGAGTTTTAGGGAAAGAGAAATATAATTGAGTAATTCTTAGTATGCAATTAACTTTAATACCATATAAAGAGAAATATAACCGAGTAATTCTTAGTATGAAATTAACTTTAATACCACAGACATGGCCTTGTTGCCCACAGGCATCTATAGCCTCAATAGGGATATTTTTTAACCTAGCGAAATGTCTGTGTCCCACTTACTAGATATAGATTCAGAGTTGTCTTATTTAATTTTAAAAATTAGATGAATGCCACTATCCTGGCTTGGTAACAAGCTGATGGTAGTGCCACTAACAAGAAATAACATGGATGAACAGGTCATCTCGTGATGAGACCTCCTGTCTTCCATATTTTCCACTAAAAGCCATTACTCTGGCTTGGTGACTAGCAACAGTAATGTCATGCATGTTAGGTCTCATGATCTTGGTAGGTCGGATCATCACGAGACCTCCTATACTCCTCTAAATCTTTTTGTAAACTATGATTGTAATTAACTTCAAAAGTTACTTAATAAGTGGGGAGATAGATCTACTCCTTAAGAGTACGGGATGGCGTGAAAGGTTTTTAATGATTAATCATTACTGGCTAGTTCCTCTACCCTAAAGACTTATTAAAAATATCCTAGATAATTACTGAAAGATTCTTTAAGTTAATAACTCTAGTGTTCTCATGAATAGATTATTATGATCTTTACAGGAGTGGTCCACCATAGGGGACTCTCCAATAATAACTTCTAAGGGAAACTAAAAATATATATTTGAGATGACAACTTCATTAGAGTGGTTAATCATGGTTGCTTTTGCAAAATCATGAGGTACTAGAGTGAATCATACTTGAAAATATTTTTCACAGATGTGTGTGTTAACAACCGATGTGGATCAAAATAATTTTCAGTGGCTATGCTTTGAAAGTAAAAACCCCAATTGCATTTTTGTAACAGCTTTATTTGTGGAATTTCTTTATTCTTCTACCCTACTCTACCCTAAGAAGTGGAAGGCTCTATTTTTAGTGTTGGAGGACTTCCATTGAAACCAAGTATGCAACAAAAGGATAATCATATTCATGTTCAAATTTAGAAAGTATATGCGAGAAAATACCAGAACATGAGGTACTAGTTGCATTAACTGATTTGATGCTACAAATTGGTGAATGATAAGGGAGGGATGAATACTGATAGTCATCTAAAACCAAGATTCTATGGGATCCATATACTTTTCATCATTTGATTCATGGGCAACATCTTGTGCATCATGAAAATCCTCCAATTTTCTTTGTCATCCTCTAAAGTGCAGGTTAGATCACGTTGGTGTTCTTCAATCTCTTCTTCTGATGGATTCTCCTCATCAAGCATGATCCGTAGCTTCTCGTTCTTCCTAGGAAGATCTTATGGTTCTTCATGATTCTCTTCTTCCAGAGGAGCAGACCAATTTCTAATTGATGCCAAGATGTGTTCTTTTTGTGAATCAGAGACCCCAACTTCTACCAGGATTTGAGATCGTTCTTTGAATAGAATCATACTTCCTAGAATTTTCCTACTAGCTGGAAAGTCTTGTCAGAACCTGGATTGAGAGTGGGGGGTTCTTTTAGCACCCGAAAAACTCAAAAGATCAATTGTAGTAAAAATAACAAACCAAGATTGTAAGCTAAGGAAATCACACTTGCAAAAATTAAATAACCTCTATTGCATAAAAAAGTAACACACTTTGCAGTAAAAGAAATTGCTCATAAAAAACTCAATTGCATTAAATCAAGCATCACACTTTACAAAAAGAAGAATTACTCTAAATTGTGGTAAAAGAAACAAATCAGGAATCACACTTTGTAGTAAAGGAAATCTCTCATTTGCAAAAAGGAAAACCTAGCTTGTGAGCTCTCTGGGAATGCTTTCTAGTATGCTTCAGCAAGCAAAGGGAATCTTGTTAATCTAGAAATTCAATTGTGAAGGAAAGGGAAAAGTAGGACAAATCGTTGAGGCCTTATCCTACAATGCGTCCCCGGCAATGATGCCAAAATGTCAGCCAGTATAAATGCAAGATTTACACCAACATTTAATTTGTAAATCTGGGTAAGTAAACTTAGAGGTGTAGCACAATATATGCTAGAATACGACCTCAGGGATCTATCAAATAAAAAACAAGCTTTTGCAAGAAATTAAAAAAGAGCATCATTCAGGAAAAATGAACAAGACTTTTCGAAAGAAAGTAAACACACTCCATGAATCTACTTTTGGCTCCTCTTTTGGGTTGAGTTGACTCCTACAGTAAGTCTTCCTCAGTTGTCTAGGGGACAAGGGAATGTAGGCCCCATTCAGAAGAAAGCGATTCAAGAAATAAAGAATGAAAAAACCTCTTAAAATATTGTTTCTATGTTGAAAAGATGAAAAGCATGAAATAAAACATAAGGAAAATTATTTCCAATTAATCTAATGAAGCCATTGAAAATTTTAAAAGAGATCTACATTATACTGCTTCTCTGGAAATGATTCAATATTCAAGTTTAAGGTAAGCGTGCATTTGTCTTTTTTACGAGTTTTTCTTCCTAGCCTAAATCATTGTTCTTGCACCACAACAATGTTCCTATACTGAAACGATGTTCCTGCATCAGAAGTATGTTTATTCCCACACTGAGCATATCAACCTAAAAAACAATGTTCTTGCACCGGAAGCATGTTTTGTTCCTGTACTGAGTATATCGACCTAAAGCATCAGTCAATCATGATGAAGGGCTATAACTTTTTAACCTTAAAACATTCCAAGAATTCTTGTGAGCAATTCACTTGCCAATAAAACAATATAATAATTTTTCCTTATGTTGTTCATGGAATTTAATTATTAAAATTTGAAGAATGAATGTTTCTCTTTAAAGTGCAGGAACATCAGTTTTCTAGAATAATGGAAAATAAATTATGGAATGAAATCAGAAATCGAATGAACAGAGCAAGAAGAAGAAATGTGAAATGAAATTGTAGAAATATATTTAATCACACTCACAACCTGAAAAATAAAATGCAGCAAAGGAAATCCTAAGAAGTTTGGGGCAACAAACTAGATGGTGGGACCAACCACCCATCTCATTTCCCTTGCAGCAACTAACTCATAGTGCCAAAAGCTTTAGAAAAACACTGAAAACATAAATTGAAGGAAGGAAGCTTCAACTCTCTCACTAAAGGCTCCAATCCTCAACTCCTTCGTGGACCACATTTCATAAATTTTCATACTGGATCCACATAAACCAAAACATCGCAACTATTGGCCATGTTTAGTATCAAATTTTTAGATTGGACCCACTATCATCATTTAAGACCAAAACTAAA
Source organism: Pinus taeda (assembly GCA_000404065.3). Classification (NCBI taxonomy): domain Eukaryota; kingdom Viridiplantae; phylum Streptophyta; class Pinopsida; order Pinales; family Pinaceae; genus Pinus; species Pinus taeda. The sequence continues at coordinate 24,256 of APFE031502070.1, read as the reverse complement.
TATCAAAATTGAAAGTGATAACTGCAATAAATCCCTCAAACAACCAATCTCTTACCAAACTGAATCAACCAATCATTGAACCAACTAAAACCCAAATCAATCAACTTATCAATCATTGTAACCAATACTAAACCCAAAAACTCCCTCAACTCATTGAATTAATTGAAAACCATGATCAATAAATATTAAACTATATACGCTACCTTACTTTACCAAACCCATGTGTATATGCGACTTCCTTGAAGCGTACCCGTGTATAGATCTGAAAACATTGAACCCTGAAACTGAACCATTGTCACTCTAAAATAAACACTGAATCATAAATATATCTACTACATCATTCTAAAATAATCGCAAAACCGTCACTGATCTTCAATCACAAATAGCTAGTAGCATCATCATTCTTCAACATATCAATCCTCAATCAAAACATCACTATTAAGCCCAGATCATCAAGTAAGCCTTCATTGACAGGAAACATAAACACAAAAAGATTGATTAAACTGACTAGGCATCCTTTTCAGCAAAACCCTAGATTATATATGCACTTTCCTAAAAACATTCCACGTGTATACATGCTTTTCATGATGAAATCATGTACAGATATGAATAGATACATGACTTACCATTGTTAAACAGGAGTATGTACGTGTCTTTCAAGTTATCAAACCCGCATATAGATCTGCAATTACTAGCACAAACCTTCACTGCATAACATAACTTCGAACATACTAAGATCTTGTCATACATAGAAAAATCACATGTCAAGACACTAACATCACTGATCAAATCAATCTATAATAAAATTTGTCATCTCAGATCTATTGGACCTGATCCATCATCAAATTCTCGAGTGCATACTTAGTTTTAGATCAAACAAATCAATATATCCCATTACATTCACACTTTCTTCTGATCTAACTATTCATGAAATATTCATCACTTGCACACCCAAACCCTTTGATCTTGATCTCCTTATAGAGCTTAGCCCTTATCCAATACCATGGGTCAAAACCATACTAGTGCCAAAGGCATTCTAGGACAAGATCAAATATTTGTTGTTGGCTCAATACCATAGGTCAATACCATGGTAAAGACCCTTGGTATTTGGAATACCATGGTGCAGAATATGTATTTGCCTTTTATTATTCTTACCCATGTGTGTACGCAGCTTTTCTTTACAGAACCTGTGTATAATCTACTTTGCTTCACCAAACCTGAGTGGTACATGAATTTGCTTCATAGAACCCGCGTATACTTGACTTTTCTTCACCAAACCTATGTATACTTCTTCAAACTTTATCTTTATCATTCATATGCCTCTAAATTGTTATGCCTGTTAGCCTCCTGCTCATAGCAGGTATTCATCTTTCATGATCGACATTTCTACATACCAAATATGTCATACTTTACATGTTGCAATGTTCCATATTTGATACTGAGGCCAAAGAAGTGTCCATGAGAGTGTGCTAGTCTAAGTGCCTCTGTTGTATTCCAATATTGATGAGTTATTCCATTTTTGAAAAATTTTCAGTTAAATGGAGGTCCAAACCGCTTAATCTTGGCAGATTCTTAGATAGGTAGAGAAGAAAGAGTGCTCAACAGCCTAATCTGAGCCCCTGGATGAAATAAGTATAGATGTAGATAGGAGGATAGTAAAAAAGAAAAAAATTGAAAAGATGGGTTTGCTAGTTCAAGTGCACCCAAACCAAAAGAAGAAACAATGCTAGGAAAAGTAGGCTGGGTAAGTAGTTTTGTGCTTGCAGAAATCAATCTATGTGATCCATTTCATGTTTTCAAGTGTTATATTCATCCAGATCACAGTTTTGAGGCACTTTTTCATTTTGATCAGATCAAAAAAGGCATCTCTAACTCCCCCTTCTTCTTATTTCCCAATTCATGCACTAACATCCCCTTGAGGACCTTGGGATCTTCCCAACCAGTCCTGTTATCACTCCATTTTGGTGGAAAGTCAAGTCAAGTTTTGACTTTCCTCAATGAAAAGAAGCCACATTTCTTGTGTAAAATCATTTCTCCATATCCCATTCAAATCACATGTTTAAGTTCCAGATCTTGAACTTGGCATCATTTCACCTACACTTCACCTCACGGATTCATATTAACTCCTAACTTTATTATTTAGCTCCCTAAATCATTTCCCTATCCCCTACTATGTGAAAAATATATAAAAACCCAAAAATATTACATATCCCACCCTATAGCACTATAGCTATGTAACATGGTTTGGGAGATATTGGTCCATTTGGGACTAATATAAACCCTTCTGCGTCTTAAATCCGGAGTTACATTAACCCCTGATTAAAGTAATAACCCTGGACCCCCCTCTTTCATCTATAAACATAACCCTCCCCTTCCACCTGCATTGTCAATGACTTGATGTTTAAAGGTCTAAAAAAAAACATTAAACTCTAACCAGCGCACATAACCCGAAAACACAAATGAAAAACCCACTTTATTAAAGTTCCCCCCCGCCGAAATTAAATAAATAAATAAAGGCGCCGCGGGCCCTGTCCCTTATCCTTCTGCCACCTTCTCTGTTCCGCCATCCGTCCGATTGCCCGCACCCTAGATCTATGGTGGGCGGGTATTTTCGCCTCCGAACCTGTCGATGGTTAGCGTCCGGGAGATGGTCGGTTTTCCCGTCATACTCCCACCACGCATCACCCTCTCGATTGTGGCAGAGCCCCCTCCTCCCAAACCACCTGTGCAAAAAAGCGGTGCGCCTTGAAATCAGATACCGCTTCCCCCTGTGTGACGTAAGCACCACGTCACCCTGCCACAACACCCCGCTGACGTCATCCACCATACTGGGTCCCACCGCTGACGTCATGCTGACGTCACCGCCAAAGAAAAAGCGCCAAAGGTGAAATCGCTGCTTAGGAAGCCCGGAATGAAAATCAGAGGCAGTTTTTGATGTGTGATTAGTGCTTAGCGCTAATCGCGCATAGCTAAGAAAAATGGCCAAATGGAAAGCTTCAGTCCAACGCATGGTTTGCAGCAGTATATTTTGCCCAAAATAAATAGAAAGGAGTGAATTGACCAGTTAAAGAGTATCAGAACAGAGTTAAAGGCCATTAAAGCTGAGTCATATCAGATTTAATAAGAATCATAGCCACCTAAGAGCAGTAGAACCGACTAAGAGGTGCAGATAAGAGATTGAAGGCGCAGTGATTACAGATTGGACAACACAGCTACCAAAGGATGCCACATAGCCTCATTTTTTGAAGCAGCTGCCCCCACCGCAGCATTAGATAGATATTTTTTACATTACTTGCAAGAGAAGTTAGGTTAATTGCAGTTATTTCCTTAGATCTTCTATCAGATCTATTTTTGTAGATATTTTGCCTATAAATACAGCCCTGAACAATGTAATAAGGGTTGGTTGGTTGGTTGGTTGTATTTCTAATTCTAGACTTGCACTGTAAATGTTAAGAGCTTCTGTAATCAAAGATTGCTTGAATGTTTGCATCTGAACTGGCTGGTTATGCATTTAATGGCTGAAGAGCTTGATATGGAATTCTCGTGCTTGCTCACGGTTCAATAAGTCTTTCCTCCCTCTGTTTATTAGTTTATATGTATCTGTATCATCTATATATCATAATCTAAGTTGCAGGAAGAAGGAATAGATCGGAACTGGTTTTCACGCCCTCTGTGCTCAATTCTTGTAACTTCTCTATGTTTTCCTCTGAATTAGTGATGAATATACATACTTAATTGAACATGTTTAAGCTATTTCCTTCATTAAATGAATTTTGTCTAGGAAACTCTTCATTGCTCCTATTTAGCCTTCATCCAGTTTCCCTCTTTGGCTGGATGAGAGATCCTTAATTGCCTCTCATCCTCTGACCTCCATTTCATCCTTGTTCCAGCATTAATCATTGTGCCATGAGTAGCTATCCTGCTCCATATTCCCCTCTTCTACCAAAGAAAGCACATCCATCAGTTCCCATTCATGGACTCCACGCCCAATGGTTTGAACTTCTTACACTTTGCATGCCAACTCTACCTGAATAAATCAACCATCCCACCAAACTAAATTAAAACCCATGTGCATTATATCTAGCCTAAAATCATCCCTTAAACAAAGCTAAATCCCAAAGAGAGAGCCCTCTCTGACTGCTGGTAGGCTAGGACCTGCAGTCCAAAGCTTGGTTTGTGGTTACCTCGGTCGTATTCCCTTAGGAGTCAAAGGGAACAACCTGAGTGATAACATAATGGCGACTCCACTATGGACCGAACCGTTTTTCTCATCACTGTAAATCCCCATTTTTTATCAGTTTGCCTCTAGAAAAAGTCTCTTGAAAAATCCCAAAAAATCAAAAAATCTCAAAAAACTCAAAATTTTTTGTTTCCTGAAGAAAATTCCCCTTTCTTCAGATCTATTTCACATATTAGCTCAGATCTGTGTTAGTGGACAGAGATCAGACCCTTCAAAGTTGATTTATCCACCTGGCGACTCCACATAATCCTCATAATAAAGACTCTGCTGGAGAAATGAACCCAAGAGAAATATACGAGCAAATCAGGCTTTTGACCTGGATTACTATCCAAGAGGTCATGTTCTTTCTCTTCCATAAAATTTTGTTGTGTATATTGTATTTTAAAAACGATTTTAAAATAGATTTTTATGATTTGCCTTTTGAAAATGTTGTTGAAAAGCCTCCTTGCACATTAGAATAGTAGCCTTTAAATGCTGCTGAAAATCATCATACAGCCAAGGAGGAAACAAATGTCAAAGCCAATCATTCTATCCTTGTTCACATAAAGCCCATTCAGCCAGTCCCTGTACATAATCTTGTGCCTCGTAAGGTTCCTGACAGATATAAGCCTCTCATTTTGCCTCCCGTGCTCAATCCTTTTCCCAAGAATCATCCTGAGTATCTCCCAAGATTTGATGGAGAGAATGGTATTACTGCGCAAAAGCATATCCAAGCCTTTGAAAACTATCTTAATATATTTGAAGTGGAGGACGAGGATGTTAGTATCAGGCTGTTTTCCCTTTCTTTGCAAAGCGAAGTTAGGACTTGGTTTAAAGAATTGCCTGAGGCTAGCATCTCTAATCTTCAGTAGTTTTCTAAGATCTTCCTTGATAGATGGATGATCAAACTTAATTTCCTCTTGCTCATTGAAGAATATAATCAGTTAGAAAGACGTCCAAATGAATCTGTTCAGCAGTTTTTTGATCAATTCAATCAAGTTTATTATTCTATGCCTTTGAATATTAGACCTCCACCTAATTTAGCTCTATTGCATTATCCAAGAGATTTTGACGCAGAAATAGAATTTTTTTTAAGAGAAAGGAGCCCGTCCACTATGAAACAAATGCAGGACATGGCAGTGGACATAGAAGCAAATCTAAAGATCAGGGAAGAAAAGCGCAAAGCAGAGCAAGAAAAAAAACTTCATGGTTTGTTACAAAAGTCAGAGGAAATGATCACAATGAAAGTGGAATGTTTAGAGCACCAGAACACATCTGTTTTGCAAAAGGAAAGTAATGAAATTCATGAACAAACCTGCCACAAAATAGATGACATATTCATACACCCAGATGTGAATGAGCAATCTCCTGTTATACTATATGAATATAACAACTTCTCTTCTTTCAACTGCTTGCCAAAATACAATGAGTATGATGATGATTATGAGCCTAATGACCAAATCAGCCTTGCAGAGGAGTCAGATCCTATTTTGGCAGAAAGCATAGTTCAGGACCAGCAACCTAAAATCAATGATCAACGTGCCTATCTCAGCTATGAAGTAAAGGAGGAAAGGGCAGAAAATTTTGATTTCACGGAAGGAATTTTACTTTTCTGTGTTGATTCCTTTCAATTTATTAAGGAGAACTATCATGCAGTTAATAAGCAAGTATCAGCAAGTATTGATATTGATCATCTAGAGGAAGCCCAAATCATTGTTCAAAATATATTGCCTCTAGTTTTACAGGCCCAAAGAGCCATCGAATATCAAATTGAGGAAGATTCGAAAGCGGCTGTTCGTGAACAAGTGATCCAAGTGGATCCCCTGCCTCTTTTTTTTCAATCATCTGAGTTTTTTGAAGAAGAAGAGGAGCAGCCTACGCAAATCAGTCAAGGGCCATATGAGCCTGTTTGTAATAAATTGCAAATATCAATTCATGTTTTATATGATTCATGTGCCGATAGGGTGTATGATGAAGTAAAGAAGTGCTCTTCTCCATTAGCAGGTTGTGTGCCTCAATATCAAAATGTTGATGATATCCAGTTTCCAAGGCATGATAGTGATCCCAAACTTTTGTACAGTTCTTCAATTCAGCCTAGCAATTGTATATATATGTTGCGGGACCCTTTTGTACAGTTTCTTGTTTTAGCAAAGAAGGTCAGCAGTTATCTAATCTTCTCAAAAGTTAACAAAGTTATATCTGATTGACAAGATCTCCATTTTTACCACCAACAAGCACAAACAGCAAATCTCACCAATGTTTATAATGCTTAAATGGCTGCACTGGCTATTTTATTTCACCTAACAGCAAAGTAAGTGTTGATTAGAGTAGGTAGGTAGGATTTCAGTTTTCTGTTTAGATAGCAAGCTTGCTGCAGTTGAAGCCCGAAGTGAAGGCCCTAAGCTCTTCAAGTCTGTTTTCATGTTCATAAATAAAGTAGCCAACAAAGAGAAGTTTTCAGAGTACAGCAACAACTAAAGATTAAGGCATTCTGACCAACTGTTCTTGACTTTTCACAAGGAAAAGCCATCCCCAAGTGGAGCCACTGTTAGCCTCCTGCTCATAGTAGGTATTCATATTTCATGATTGACATTTATACATACCAAATATGTCATACTTTGCATGCTGCAATGTTCCATATTTGATACTGAGGCCAAAGAAGTGTCCATGAGAGTGTGCTAGTCTAAGTGCTTCTGATGTATTCCAATTTTGATGAGTTATTCCATTTTTTAAGAATTTTCAGTTAAAGGGAGGTCCAAACAGCTTAATCTTGGTCTCCCTAGGTTTCAATTTCCAGTTGTAGAATATAGAGAATCATTATCTGTCCAAACAGCTTAATCTTGGTAGATTCTTATATAGGTAGAGAAGCAAGGGTGCTCAACAGCCTAATCTGAGCCCCTGGATAAAATAAGTATAGATGTAGATAGGAGGACAGTAAAAAAGAAAAAAGTTGAAAAGCTGGGTTTTCTAGTTCAAGTGCACCCAAACCAAAAGAAGAAAAAATGCTAGGTAAAGTAGGTTGGGTAAGTAGTTTTGTGGTTGCAGAAATCAAGCTATGTGATCCATTTCATGTTTTCAAGTGTTATATTCATCCATATGACAGTTTTGAGGCACTTTTTCATTTTGATCAAATCAAGCAAGGCATCTCTAACTCCCCCTTCTTCTTATTTCCCAAATCACTCACTAACATCCCCTTGAGGACCTTGGGATCTGCCCAACCAGTCCTGTTATCACTCCATTTTGGTGGAAAGTCAAGTCAAGTTTTGACTTTCCTCAATGAAAAGAAGCCACATTTCTTGTGTAAAATCATTTCTCCATATCCCATTCAAATCACATGTTTAAGTTCCAGATATTGAACTTGGCATCATTTCCCCTACACTTCACCTCACGGATTCATATTAACTCCTAACTTTATTATTTAGCTCCCTAAATCATTTCCCTATCCCCTACTATGTGAAAATATATATAAAAACCCAAAAATATTACATATCCCACCCTATAGCACTATAGCTATGTAACATGGTTTGGGAGATATTGGTCCATTTGGGACTAATATAAACCCTTCTACATCTTAAACCCGGAGTTACTTTAACCCTTGGTTAAAGTAATAACCCTGGACCCCCCTCTTTCATCTATAAACCTAACCCTCCCCCTCCACCTGCATTATCAATGATTTGATGTTTAAAGGTCTAAAAAAAAACATTAAACTCTAACCAGCACACATAACCCGCAAACCCAAATGAAAAACCCACTTTATTAAAGTTCCCCCCCCCCGCGCCCCCAGCCGAAATTAAATAACTAAATAAAGGCACCGCAGGCCCCGTCCCTTATCCTTCCGCCGCCTTCTCTGTTCCACCATCGATTCGATTGCCCGCGCCCTAGATCTACGGTGGGCAGGTCTTTTCCCCTTCGAACCTGTCGATGGTTAGCGTCCAGGATATGGGCGGTTTTCCCGTCGTACTCCCGCCACACATCACCCTCTCGACTGTGGCAAAGCCCCCTCCTCCCAAACCACCTATGCACAAAAGCGGTGCACCTTGAAACCGGATACCGCTTCCCCCTGCGTGATGTAAGCACCACGTCACTCTGCCACATCACCCCGCTGATGTCATCCGCTATACTGGGTCCCACCGCTAACGTCACGCTGATGTCACCGCCGAAGAAAAAGCGCCAAAGGTGAAATCGCTGCTTAGGAAGCCCGGAATGAAAATCAGAGGCAGTTTTTGATGCGCGATTAGTGCTTAGCACTAATCGCGCATCGCTAAGAAAAAATGGCCAAAATGGAAAGCCTCAGTCCAGCGCATGGTTTGCAGCAGTTATTTTTGCCCGAAAGAAACAGAAAGGAGCGAATTGGCCAGTTAAAGAGTATCAGAACATAGTTAAAGGCCATTAAAGCTGAGTCATATCAGATTCAATAAGAATCACAGCCACCTAAGAGCAGTAGAACCGACTAAGAGGTGAAGATAAGAGATTGAAGGTGTAGCGATTGCATATTGGACAGCAGAGCTACCAAAGGACGCCACATAGCCTCATTTTTTGAAGCAGCTGCCCCCAGCGCAACATTAGATAGATATTTTTTACATTACTTGCAAGAGAAGTTAGGTTAATTGAAGTTATTTACTCAGATCTTCTATCAGATCTATTTTTGTAGATATTTTTCCTATAAATACAGCCCTGTACAATGTAATAAGGGTTGGTTGGTTGGTTGGTTGTATTTCTCATTCTAGACTTGCGCTGTAAATGTTAAGAGCTTCTGTAATCAAAGATTACTCGAATGTTTGCATCTAAACTGGTTGGTTGTGCATTTAATGATTGAAGAGCTTGATATGGAATTCGCGTGCTTTCTCAAGGTTCAATAAGTCTTTCCTCCCTCTGTTTATCAGTTTATATGTATCTGTATCATCTATATATCATAATCTAAGTTGCAGGAAGGAGTAGATCAGAACTAGTTTTCACGCCCTCTGTGTTCAATTCTTGTAACTTCTCTATGTTTTCCTCTAAATTAGTGATGAATATCCATACTTAATTGAACATGTTGAAGATATTTCCTTCATTATATGAATTCTGTCTAGGAAACTATTCATTGCTCCTATTTAGCCTTCATCCAATTTCCCTTTTTGGCTGGATGAGAGATCCTTAATTGCCTCTCATCCCTTGACCTCCATTTCATCCTTGTTCCAGCATTAATCATTGTGCCATGAGTAGCTATCCCCCTCCATATTCCGCTCTTCTACCAAAGAAAGCACATCCATCAGTTCCCATTCATGGACTCCATGCCCAATGGTTTGAACTTCTTACACTTTGCATGCCAACTCTGCCTAAATAAATCAACCATCCCACCAAACTAAATTAAAACCCATGTGCATCATATCTAGCCTAAAATCATCCCTTAAACAAAGCTAAATCCCAAAGAGAGAGCCCTCTCTCACTACTGGTAGGCTAGGACCTGCAGTCCAAAGCTTGGTTTGTGGTTACCTCGGTCGTATTCCCTTAGGAGTCAAAGGGAACAACCTGAGTGATAACAATGCCTTTGATGAAACTCTCTATCACATGTAGACACATCATGCTAACATCTTCATCACGTAGTTTTTGATCAAAATACAACACATCAAGTAGGTTTCCATCAAGGACAACACATTAGTCATAATGCCAACAAGCTCCCCCTTTGGACTTGATGATAATCACTTTGGTGTTTGGTCACCACCACCTGTAGATACATGTAAAACACATCAAGCTAAGAACCAAGCTTTTCAAAGACCAAGTTACTCTTCCCCTTTGAAATCAAGGGAAAAGGGATGACCAATGCTTGAATGAAGGCTTCTCTCCCTTTTTTGACATGAGCCCTATAAATCTGATCTGAATTGGCCATGCTCCCCCTGAGCACATGCTGAATTTTTTCAAGATATACAAAAAAGTACATGACTCTATGATGTGACCTTTCCAATCACCAAGGACTCAAACTTACATCAGTCACCCAAACATAGTGGGGTTACAAATTACATCATATGCCTAAAAGGATTGGATTACATGACTTGACCACAATAGTCCATACATAACTGAATTGTATAGTGATTACATCATAGGTCTTTACATGACCTTTACATTAAATGACAGATATAAAATTTATAACAAAGACCAAAGACCTCTGTAGTGAGGTAAAAAGACCAAGATAGTCTTCAGCAACCATTATATACCATATAGGATCTACACCATAAGCATCTGCTAGCAGCAACTGTCTAGTCAATTTAACGTCTTAAATTGCTCTACATAAATTATCAATCCGGGTATCGTAAACTGATGAAGTGTGGTGCACCATATGTGCTTAGTTAACCCTTTTCTTACTTCGTTGTTTTATAGTTTATGTTGTTTTTTGGGTTTTGTTCTTGTTGGTTTCCTAAAGTGTCTAATGCAAATGGAAATCCCATTCTAAGGTCCTAAGAATACTTTTAAAAGACAAGTATGGATAGAGATTTCAAGACAAGGCCTATGTCCCTAATGGTAACTTCCAAAACTTAGCACTTCAAAAGATCTTAAAACATGTTATTGATGGAATTAGTACTTAAACAAAAGTGTAAATATGCAGCTACTTCAATCAAAATAGAATGCAACAACCAAACAATGAGCTAGTGACTATGAAACCCAGTATCCTTGCTACTGTATAAAAATAAAACTGAACTTAAAGCAATTCAAAAACTGTAAGCAAAAGAAACTAAATCACAATACTTCAACTCATATTCTGACCCCTCACCTTTCGACTCGCTCTGGCTATAGGAGGCAATCTTAAAAAAATTGAGTAATCTAATATCTAAATTGCAGGAAAGTAAACTAAATCATACTACATCAAATAATATTCTGATTCCTCACTATTTGAGTCGCTTGGCTATAGGAAGGTAATCATAAACAAATGGAGTAATATGATATCTAAATTGCATGAAATGAAACTAAGATCAAACTACACATTCATACTTCAATCCCTCACCGTTCGACTCGCTCTGGCTATAGGAGGTAACCGAAAATGACATGAGTAATCTAATCACTAACTTGCAGAAAAGTAAACTAAATCATATTACATCAAATAATATTTTGATTCCTCACTATTTGAGTCGCTTGGCTATAGGAAGGTAATCATAAACAAATGGAGTAATATGATATCTAAATTGCATGAAAGTAAATGAGCAAAACAAAACTGAAAGAAATAACAATGCTTGAATTAGAACTCAGAAAATAAATCAGCAGAAGGACAAGATGATTCCGTCATGCCAGTAGTCATTAAAAGGCTATGTGCATCACTAATCTACAATCAACTGGTTGAACACACTTGCATGAATGAAAAATCTAATCTATCAAACTTGAAAGCAATCAAATGACATAATGAAATCAAAGTAAAATTTACAAAATGAAATCTACTCTACCTTACATTCTAATATGCTCCATGACATCTAATTCACATCTCCTTCCATGTTGAGAACATCAAAGCTTTATTCAAATTCTTCAAAATTACAAAGTACAACAAAGCTCTCTAAAGCTTTCAAAAGCCATCAAGGAAGAACTACAAACTCTAAGCTAAATAACTAACACTAACCAATGAAGGAGAGAAATCTCCTATTTATACAAAAAGATGAGAAGCCATCTCATTAATGAGAGTCCATGAATCTCTCCCTCTACCTCTAGAGTCATAATCAAAATAGGAACTGATAAGACACATGTCTTTTTAGATTTACAATACAATTAGGAGATGTGACACATATCCTCATGATCCCATGATTCTTTCCACTCAAATTCGAATTTGGCCTTAGAGTGCCACATAAGGGTCTTCTAGAAGCCTCCTTCAAACCTACACATGTCAACAATCTCAACCCATTTGTTAGGTATAAGCACATGCACATTATTTTCTAATTTTTAACCACAAATTCACTTAGAAGGCTTAGAATTAATAAATATTGCAAAAAAATAAATGTGGCCCAATGATAATGAAAGTGGGATGAATGTGGTGACATAGTAGTGAAATGGAGGTGATACAATGGACATAATAGTGAAAGTGTAATGGAAATGAATGACATTTTCAAGACTCAACAATTCCTCCATTTTTTATTCTTACACCAAATTGGCTATTTTCCATGTTTGGATCAAAAACATCATTTTAATGATTCATGGATGAGTCATCATCTAAGACCATGAATGCACATACTTAGCTAGGGAATTGAATAGTAATTACAAAGTTCGATGGATCAAGAAAATGTGGATGAGGATTTGTAGGAAGAATTAGTGGAGATTATACCAAGCTTAGAGAAGCCATGCTAGAGTACATTATGAGCATTGAAATCAAATTAATTAAAATGAGGTGCCTTTTTGGAGTGCGCTAGTTGACTGAGAATTTATTCATAGCATGGAAAACACCTAGGAAACCATTATTTTCATTAATTGTAATTAATCTATAGTTGGAACCCACTCTTAGTGATTAATGCAGTTATAATGGAATTGTAATTTGGTGGGATAACAACATGGAGATCCATGCCGAAGCACACTTACATGAACTATGTTGTAGAGATAGCCAAGACAGTCATCCATCACTGTGTAGCAGTGAAACAAAACCCATGATTACAATTGTGCAATAATGTGGGGGAATGCAGTATTGTAGTGTGTGGAGTAGAGAGCTCTATGTGGTTGTGCACTGCTCAGAAGAGGCCAAGTGCTCCTGGGCTGCAAAGAGAGAGGTTGAGAGTACCTGAGCAAAAGATGAGGGCCCAGAGTAGAGAGATTTGTGTGAGAGCTAAGTTTAAGCTACTATAGTGTGGACATAGAAGGGTTTCTTGGGCTCAATGAAGTGTAGGCTATTGAGTGGAACAAAGGACCAAAATTAGAGAAGAAAAAAGAACTAAAAATAGGTAGGGAGAATGCCATATATAGTGAAAATTAATTCCTCATTGAGAGTAGGTTAGAGACTGCAAATGGGCGAGTTGGTGCTTCCATATTAGCAGACGTTTGAGTAGACATTAGGGGTTGGTGCCTCCTGCAAGTTGGTTTTTTCATAAATACAGGGAGTTGGAAGTTGGTGTTTACAACAAATCCATGTAGTTGGTGCTTATCATAAGTTAATGAAGAGTCAGAAAAATAAGGGAGTTGGTGCTAAAAAACAATCAAAGGGATTTGGTCCTTCCTATGACTGATGGTTCACAAACAATTTGATGTAATATAGTAGATGCTATTAGTTTTACATCATATAAAAAATAAAGCTTTGGTGGATTTTATCCGATAAGGGTTTCCACATTAAGCCTATGTTTCCAATGTGCATGTTTCTCATGGTGCTTATGCTCATGTGATGGTTTATGTTTTTGCACATGATATATTGTTGATTACTAACATGAATTGTTTCTATGTCTGAATGAGAAAATATAATTTGGTATACAGATTAAAGAAGGCTAGTGATGACCCACTGGTGTAAATCTGAGGGAAGGAACCACTTGCAAATTTTGTTTGTGGAGAGGTGGCACATGGTCCATGAAAACACATGCTTGGTTGCTGATTTGGTAAAGTTGCAGTGACACATTCCAATTATGTGGAAGAACCGTGTATAAATTGTTTTCTACATGGGCTATGTCAATCCAGTGCTACGACATCAACATGGCATGTAGGTGGCCACATCATCATGCCATCTCATTAAAATAGGGAAAAAGGAAAAACTTCGAAAGACCATAACTTTCAATGTGGGAGGCGAAATGAGAAATATCTTATATCACTATAAATCTCTAGAAGAGATAAAGATGATGGGAATGTCAAAAAATTTCAAGTTACAAAACCAAAAAATATCTTAGAAGGAGAAGCTAAATGCAAACGAAGTCGATATTTTCAAAACTTATGTGGGGTTGCCCTTTATTTTTCTAAACAATTAAGGGGAATTATTGAGGCCTCAATACATACCTTGGGTGAGACTTCATTTTATTCTAAACATTGACAATATTGGTATACATCGGGGGTTTGTCGGAAATCTCTTCAACCCTAGGTCATTTCCCTTATCAAGTTCCAACAATATAACAAATCCAAATGCTAATAGAACTTTGAAGAGGAAGGACTTGTTGAGTTTTTTGAATGCTTTAGGGAAGTCTAGCTTAATTAAAATTGCCATATTTTTAGTTCTATTTAAGAAATGAGATACTTCATGAGAAACCAATATCCCATTAGAAATTTTTTGACCTTCAACATAGCTTGCTTCCTTCGATGAGACTAGTTGAGGGAGAATGCACTTCAATCTATTGGCTATTACATTTGAAATTATTTTATAGATCACATTACAAAATGAACTAGGTCTTAATCCACTTGATTATTAACATCCAATGTTAGGAGGATCCATAGAGTTTTCCTAGATTCCTCTACAATGGCCCAAAGGTCTTGTCTAGTTTTTAACTACTAAGCCCATAAAAAATTGATCATAAGAATGTCTAGTCCTAGTGCCATGGTTTTCAGAATTATCTTGATAATTAATTCCACTTTTTAATGGATATTATTCTCATTATGGTTTCATTCTCCTCTTACAATAATAAGGATGAAATGTGATGTGTTATTCCATTTATATACTCTACCCAATATGGTTATGGATTATCTAGGATCATCCTTGAATAGTGTACTAGCTTCTATAGAAATGTCATTTTCCCTTAAGCTTTCTAATATAATAAATCTATCTAGGCACAATTCTATCATTTAACCACCTCCCATTCTATTATTCCAAGTGAAAACATTATTAATGGTGTCTAAACATAGAGGATTTAGGTTTTCCATCGTCTATTCAAATAATTCAAATAATTCAACATCTCATTCTAGATGTTAAACAAACCTTTATTTTTTTTTCATGGTTTGATTAGGTTGAAGTCACATCCTAAGATCAAAGGTGTATTTTCCTTAAGTGACTATATATTGATA
This sequence comes from Pinus taeda, assembly GCA_000404065.3. Classification (NCBI taxonomy): domain Eukaryota; kingdom Viridiplantae; phylum Streptophyta; class Pinopsida; order Pinales; family Pinaceae; genus Pinus; species Pinus taeda. The sequence continues at coordinate 9,123 of APFE031502070.1, read as the reverse complement.
ATGGACTATAAAAATAATGCTTTATCTCCTTGCAATGTAGGTCCATTAAAATTAGATACAAAGGAACTTGTTCAAGCCTATAAGTTGGATGTTCATAGTTAATATTATGAAAGTAGAAAAACTATCTAAAACAAGTATATCTTGAGGATTCCAAATAATATCCCATCCGTCCTACTTGTCATTTTCCATTTATTGTTGTATATTGATATCCCCTCCAGCATTTGGTGGGTACCTAGGTTATATTCTCACCTGAAAAGATAATTTATTGAATCATCATGAAGAACGGTTGATCCCTCCTCCATATATTTTTGAGGATTCTCTCTTTCCATTTGCAATTCATCCCCATGATATTCTAGGATATTATCTTCACTTAGAGTTAGGGTTGTTGTAGGGATACAAATTCATAATGAACTTGATTATCCTTGTGTTTACTTACATTTCTCCAAATTATTCTAGAATTTATTGATTACTTTTGTGACACCTTTTCTTTTGTTATTTATGTGCTTTGGGGGCATCCTTAAAAGAGTAAATATGTACTCCTAGATGAGAGTTAGAGACATTTGTATTTAATGGGACTTTTTATACTTGAATATGAGGTTTGAACTTAGATTTGCTGAATATTTTGATTTGGTGCTATAGGATTAACGAGGACCGTTTCCTATCCAAGCTTATTCCATTCTTGTTAAGTCTATCACATCTAGGTTGATGTCCTCTACTTCTCTAGTTTCTCACTCCACTTCTATTTCTACCATAATTATTTCTTCATAACTTGATTTGGTGTTTCTCTTACTTTTCTTTTATTAATTTCCAAATAGTTCAATGGGGATGACAATAACTATTTCCTCTACTTAAGGTGGTCAAATTGTTATGTATGGGTTGCCTACTTCATCTCCTAGCTAGTCAACATTTATAGATCTATGAGTGATTCAAAACTATTATAAGTTTTGGGATTTTCACTCGAGACTGGAGGGAGTATGGCTCTCTAATTTTTTGAATTTGGGCTTTACAAAACCCTTAAAATCCTTGTTCTCCTACTAAGGTAGTGAGGAAACTAGTACCACTAGGTGGCAATCTCTGAATAAGTGCTCATATTTGTGTCATCTCCTAGATGCAAAGGGGGTGTGATCATAATATAGTGTCTTTTTCTAGAGCATGTCATGGTAATGTATGTCAACAGATTCTAGAAATGATTCTACTATATTCATGTATACATAAGTATTTGCATAAGAAATGCAACTCACTAACTTTGTAGCTTCTAATACTCTCACAAAATCCCTTAGAACATTTCCGATGCCTTTCAATTCCTCTTCTTCTTAAAACTCTCATGGAAACGAATAAATTATGATCTTGAATGCAGATGCGATGAAATCTTATTTATTCAAACTGAAGTGTGTAACAGCCAAAATAAACATGTAATTAATTTTCTAATTAATCTCAACTTCAAATCAGACTAGCACATACTTGTATTACATGTGGTTGACATCTGCTAATGGAAAAAAGATTTTGGGGACGACTCTCCACCCAGCCATAGGCTCAATTGTGCAAGGAATTGCTACAACTAGCGCCCTCGAGCACTCAATCAATGGACTACTGCCAGTGACTCCTCTGTCTTAGAACACCATTCTCCCAAGAGAATGAAAGATAGAAACTCAGAAAGATGGAATGCCTCTCATCCTCCTCACCCTCTAATAAATAGAGCAAACATTGGATGGGGAACCACATGCACACACTCCATGTGTTTACATGCGACTTTGATTTTTAGCTTTCATTACTTTTCTTTTGATTTTTTAGTTTTCTTGTTTTATTTTCTTGTTTTTCCTATTTTTCGTGTTTTTCTTGTTTTATTTTCTTGTTTTTCCTATTTTTTGTGTTTTTCTTGTTTTATTTCTATTTATTTTTATTTAGAGAATAGCCATTATTATTATTTATTATTATTATTATTATTACTATTTATTTGTTATGTTGTATATATTTTTAAATTATCATTTATGATTTACTATTTTTATTATTTAAGTGATTTATTATTAGTTTATATTATTATTTTTTTTTTTATTATTTTATTTTTATTAAGAGGATGGATATTACATTACTCTCCCACTTAAGAAACTTCCTCTCGAAGTTATGTTTTTATTATTATTATTTATTTATTTTTATTTACTTCATGTTGCCAACACCCTCTGCTAAACTAGTATAACCAGCAGGCACCGAAACTCCCCTACACCCCGAGAAATCTTAAGGAATCTCTCTCCTTTTTCCCACTTTCAGCACCAGGCATAAGCCTGACCCAATCTATATCCTAGTCCAAGGCTGGCCCACTCCCTCCACAACTACTAAGGTGCACAGCCCCAAGCATCGAAATCCTTTACATCCCTTCCAGACTTTGGCATCCCAATCCAATAACAGGCACCTAGCCTAGAACATCAAGCACTTGGCCTCCTCAAGATGGTCCCATATCCCTTCAAGAGCTATCCATCAAGAGATACACAAGACAAAGGAACCACTGGCATATGTAGTGTTGATTGAGTCTGTCCCTAGCCCACATATCATATCCATCATGAGTATTGAACATTAAATACCTATCATCGCGTAGTAACTGAATATGTCAATATACCTTGTCATAATGTCATAATACTTATGCATCTCACTATCATCATAAGGATACATTACCACTATAAGAACCACATTTATATCACAACCATCATATCATGAACCATTGTCAATATGTTTTCATCAAGTTGTCAATTACTTTTCAATGATCGTTTCCCCTTCTTTCAACTAGAAAGTTGATCATTTACCCCATCTAAGTACATCGTTAAATTTCACATGGACCTCATCATCTTGAGTATGAATCTCTCATCATAAATTCTTCCTTCCCCCAAGAAAATTTTGGTGAAATTCATTGTTAATATATTACTAGGTATAGAATCGTTATTTAAATAATCTATCTCAAAATTAAAGTCCCTTGGTTTTACATCCATTTACCCTTTGCCTTACTGATTCCAATATCGCTATATGCAAAACACTAGGTGATCATGATTTTATATCATGCTTAATTTACTTGCATGAGGGTTTGTTGATCCATGTTGACTTATACCTTCATCACTTAATTATCATTTTCAACCACCAAAAATATTTTCTTATCCCGTCAAGTTCCTAATACCATTTGATTGCTTTATTGTAAATTCACCCTTCTTCAAGTTGGACAAGAGATTCTTGTATCTTTAGATTTTGAAACAGTTGGACACACTACTATCATCATTGTCCATGAAAAAATTAAATGTGTGGTGTCATGTGGAAACAACCTCTTTTAACGCTATGGGAACAAAGCTTCTTCCTATTTTTGAACTATGTAGATCATAACTGTGACCATTACCAATTATGTTTCTCGGTCCACTCATCAATACCCTTAAAGAAATTTCTTCTTGATAGAACATCCCTTCATTTCCTCCTACGGCATATTCTTATATATTTTTCTCCTGGTCTTAATTTCTCAATATTCCAAGTCTACTAGCTTAAAAGATGGAACTTCTTTACTTCATTCTATTTTATTAATTTGACTTTAATCTCTCACCTCTAGTCATTGAGGTGTCTTTTCCTCCTCTTAAAAATTAGCACTGGTATACTTTGGAAATGTTGTTACTCTTCCCAAATTGGGTAATACCTGAAAAATAAATTCATTAAAATAGCTACCAAATGTAATCCCCTTATCAACATAATAAAATTGCTTGATCATACGTCTTGTTATCCATAATTCATTCATATAATTAGTCACCTATGGAAAACTTTACAATGTGGCTCTCCCATTAGAGGGAAAATTATTGTAGATGTTGTCACACACACAACTTATCTTCTCCAATCATTCTATGTTATCATATCATCCAGGTTCCGTAAAAATGACCTTCATTGTTACCATGATTATTTAACTTCAGCATTTGATTGCCAATATTTTCTTCTTTATGTGCATCATCCTTAGATAGGCCTTATAGTGATACCTTTAGATTACCAAATTATGATTATAACAAACTCTTCCATTAGGTTCTAAAATAGGTTGCCTCTTCTTACTGATTTCTTACCCTTGTTGTGATACTTCTTCTCTACCACCTTAAGAATCTAATCCAAGTTGGCCATAATCACATGAGCTATCATTAGTTATCATCATTAAAAAAAATTGCAAGTTTCTCCTTTACATTTCTCCTTAGACAACTTTATCCACTATATGCAATTAACCTTGAACCATGAAATCTCATTATACTCAACATCATAACAATTAATTGAACTAAACTGAAATTGTAGTGTACGATTTAGATGTATCATAACATTCAAACAATAAAACATGATCTAGTCTATCTTAGCTAAGTAAGCACTCCTAATTAGTTCACTACATCTTAATCATCAAGGATTTGTTGTCATCGTTAGAAGATCATATTCAGAGAGTTGTGTTCTTGCAATAATAGACTTGAGAAATGCCAAGCAACTGCTTATCTCTAAAGGACAATGAGAATAGCAATCCAACCCAAATAATTCGGGAATAATATGATCAGCATTGAAGGAATGTTATCTCTGTGTTTTTAGATAATATTGAACCATAAAATAATGAACAGATGCAAGTGTGCAATGATCATCTAAAGGTAATAAGATATCAGAGTTTACCTATTGTGAATTGGAACAGATTTCACTATTTTAGAGCACTTTAATTGGTGACAAATTTCAACATCAAGTATGTAAATACTTCAAGTGCTATTTAAACTGTGTTGTAAAATGAATCGATGGTGAGTAGTTACACCAGCATTAAAGATTTGTTCCTCCACAAAAACATGCTAGTATACCATATCAATAGTGCTAAAATTTTAATGAAAATGCCATCCAATGTGGATCGAATCATGTCCGTTGGAGTGCTGTTCTATCACAAGAAATGAATGTTTAGGATGTGAAGTTCAATTGTTTACATTTTTCAGAAATGACGATTATTCAAGATATTTTTAACATCATAGCATGGTATCATAGGATTCCGAAAATTGATGTGAAAATAAGTTGATAGACAAAAAATATACCAATCTTTCAGAGAATTATACATCATCAATTATGGGTAGATTATCACCATCCAATATTACAATATTATATAATTTTCCAATGAATCGATGAGTCATAACAAAACTATATACCTTTAATAATGTGACTCATTTATAATTTCACCTTGTTATATGGTTGTGAGGGAGAGAGCTATGTGAAAAATACCTTGGATTAATAAACTTTTTAGATTAGTGAAGCATGATCACCTTTAATTGTTGTAGTTGATTATAGCACTTTTCATTTTATGAAATAACATTTAGAAAATGGTAAGAGGATGCAAGCACAAACAACTCAAGAAATGAGATTTCTATCAGTGGTTTTACCATGTAATGAGATTTTAATGAGAGCATAGAACCACAGAGGAAAGGGCCGGTATCCAAACCAAAGAAGAAATAAGAAAGGAGGCTCATTCCAATATTAATGCAAATATCAACCTGTTGTCTATAATGATGCATGAGAAAACCAATGAGGAACTAATGAATGCACCGAACTTTAACTTATACCAGCCAAACATTCACTGTTAATCCTCCAAAACCAATGGTGATACCCCTAGAATTTCAAGTCTCACTTCCATAATTTAATATCAGACTTTTGTAATGATTCTAAATAATTAAGCTGGTTGTAGCTAGTTTAAAAGTATATCAGTCTACCAAAGCTAGTTCAGTTATCAAAATTTAATGAAAATGAAGGTTGATGAACTGTAAAAAAAAGAAAAAGAGGTTGATATAGAGACCTGGTATGAGAAATAAAACACCACTAGAATAATGTAACAAACCACTGTAATAATATTACAAGTTACTCAATATCCAGATTCATCACTTAGGAAGCATGAAATAAGAGCCAAGACACATAAAATGAAAATTCAAATGAGTAAAGCTTAAGAATGTTGGTTGCATTATTGTTTTAAGAAGGTACTTGAATTCTGAAAGAAAATTTATTCACCATGACTTTTAAAATTATATGTCACACCAATATTAAGTCTACAGATTCATGAACTTATGTGCTAGGATAAATTGAAATTTTGTACTATAGAGTGAAATATTTTGAGTAACCATTTAAGCAATTATAACTTATGTTTGAAGAAAAATTAAATGGACTTATTCTAACAAAATAATTCATTAATTTTTTTTATTGAATCTATCTTGAGATTCCTATGGCCATTAAATGATTACTCAAAGGGAAGTTAAGAAATCAAACAACCAAAGAAATATTCCACACCATAACGAAGAGACATCGCCACCTGACTAGAAACTGTATCGGATGACTGTAAAGGTTATCCCTCCCAAAACACAAAATAAAATAATTTTATTAATAAGATGGCTTGCCTGCAAGTGTACCCGCAAAGGCAACACCATATCAAACCCTAAAATTAAAACATAAGGATTGAAACAAAACTAGGAAACTCTGGAACAAACGTATTGGCTACAATATATTGTAGCTATAATGATTTTAGTACTTTGAAGATCTCGTGACAAGTGGAGCCTCTATAATGGAGATAGTTGAACCTTTGAAATCCATTGACCTCAATGTGAGCGATGTTGTTGTTTTGATTGATAGAGAGTAGGGTGAGGCATGGCAAGCTATTTGGAGAGATCGTGGATTCTGTGAGGATGTTCATCAAGGTGCCTACCTATCCCTTCCCCTTTGCTTCATATGAATAGTATAAATGTTTGTTTGCAGAATTCTCCAAGATAATTCTTGAAACACCAAGACCTTGAAGAATAACCTCTCTAGGAAATACAGAATCAACATCCAGGAAATCCACATCCAACGCCATTTTTTTTTTGCTTGACATACTAAAAAAATATGAATCAAACTGGCTACAAAGATCAACCCAACAATTAAAATCACCCTTCTCATACTCCCAGCTGAAGGTTTTAAGCGGGAGTTCTGTGCTTTCCAAACAGTCCAAACATATTTGCATAGATAATAGTATTTACCTAGTTTCCAACCTAGATAATATTTCCAGAATTTTTAGAGAATCTTAATATTGTAAATAAATTGGAAAGCAATGAAAATAAGGAGATGATCACAAAAAAAAAGGAGTTATAGAGTATGCAGACAAACTCACAAAATTACAGAAAGTTGAGAATCCTTTGAATGGATATGGTGGAAAGTTATATGACACAAAAATATTTTTTAAGCAGATAAAAATCTTTTGTTTGGCACTTTAAAACTGAAACTTTAGATCATATGGAAGAAGTGCATCAAGAGATCGTGCTGAGCATTGTTTTTCCTTGAAAATTGAGTTGGTAAATTGTTTTTTTTTTTAATTATAGAAATGGATCATTGATTACCATTTTTTAAACGCTTTCTTCAACCAACCATTTAACTATTAGTAGGTTTGGGCTGGAACACTCCAAAAAAATCCGTAGGGTTTTATCAAACAATAGAATATTGTCACTGAAGACTCCAGTATAATCCTCACCTAATCTTTGGTCTTCACGAGCGTGGCTTCATACGATGAGGGCGCGAGTTCGATTAACCATAAGATCTGATGTGATAAGAGAAGTGGTGGAACATAGTTACCTAAGCCCAAACTTTTGTTGATAAAATTTGTTTCAAACTACAACAAATAATTTCCTTTCCACCGATATGGTTCACCACCAAGTGCTATTTTCTCTGGTGGGCAATCAAGCCAACACACTTTGGTGAACAACTCTCTGTATTTGGAATCAAGCTAGATGGTCACCTCTACTCCACGCCCATTGCTAAGCACACAATTCTGCAACAAGTTTTTAGCAAACAATCTTTTCACAGAACCCATCAACATTCCATCTGCAGGCATATATTAGCTACGAATGACACCAAGAATTAGAAAACGGAAGCTTAGATGAAATTTAATTTAAATTTAATTTAAATATCAATTTTAGTAACAGCCTACCTTAACCAACGGGGATGTAAAATGTATAAATATAAGATAATGTGAGCATTGAATGTACTAAAGCTTTTCACAAAGCAAACCAATAAAGATTAAGAGAACATATGCGGAGGAGCTATAGAAAGAGAGGAAAAATTTCTATAAGGAGATCAAAATAATGACAACAAACAACGAGAAGCCTTAAACCAAGAATGATTTTCGTATATTCCAGTGCACATTGGGTTAAAAGTGTAATAAATATGCAGCCTCCTGGAAGTAAGCATCCTGTATTACCTTCAAAACAAGTCAATTTAAAAATCCCAAAAATAATACCATATGTAACGATACAAAGTAAATATAAAGTTAATTTCCTAATTAAAATCATAATCAAACAAATAAAAAGAAATTCGCAGACAAAAATGATCACAAAACCAAATTATTCTTCAGAACCACAATATATAAATTTATGAAAAACAAGCTTTAACTGATGCCTATCATAAAACACACACCACTTAGTTTATGTTGCGGCAGAGCCTGCAAACAATGACTAACAAATTAATGAAAACAAATGAGAATTGTGGAAATCTAGAAACCCTAATTCCAAAATTAGTTGTCGTGGTAATTACTCGTAGGAAAATAAGCATCCTATAACTTTCAAAAACAAGTCAAGTTAAATATTCTAACAAAGTAAAATTTTTAATTGTCTATAGGCCCTAAGGGTTGAACCTGCTCTAATACCATATGTAACAGCTAAAATAAACATGTAATTAATTTTCTAATTAATCTCAAATTCAAATCAGACTATCACTTACCTGTATTACCTGTGGTTGACGTCTGCTAACGGTAACAAGGTTTTGGGGACGAATCTCCACCCAACCATAGGTTTAATTACGTAAGGACTTGCTATAACTGGCCACCCCTGATGCAGTGTAGGTTTTAACCCCGTACAGAAATTACCTGAATACGAATTCTAAATCACAGAAAAAATAAAAATGCGAGAGCATAACACATAAAACACATATACACAGAGATTTCCCACTGGATCTCAAAACCGAGACTACCAGCTTGATTTTTCATTATATTCCTTTCAATGTTACAATACATATTTATACATGCTGAACCATCCAATACCATGGACTGAAAAAACCATCACGTCTAATACCATGGACCAAAAAACCATTGATCCAATACCA